>BJBW01011335.1:352-25997 GCA_004320125.1 Scolopax mira | reverse complement strand
CCTGAGTGATGTGCTCTGGGCAATCCTGCTTTAGCAGGGAAGTTGGACTAGATCATCTCTAGAGGTCCCTTCCAACTCTGACAATTCTGTGAATCCATGAAACCTGCACAACTTTGAGTGAAAATACAGGCCAGTGAAGAATTTCTAATCTCGTAGGGAGAGCGCATTTTTGTCTATTACTGCTCTTCTTGCTGTTACATGCAAGATGAGAATTACATAGCAATAAGAAGCCATCATCAAGGACAAGGACCCAAATCTGCTCACAGTGACTGCACAGACTGCTAACATAAAAAATAATCAAAGCTTAGTTGTAAAATCAGCAATTTCAGGCAGAACTGGGCTGAGGATTAAAAGGAATCTGAGGCCTTTTTGATTAACATTGTCTAGCTACATACACTGTATAACACTTGTCTTCATCACACATCACTTCCTTCCTTCTCCTTCCTAGCTGTGATACTACTCTGTAGTGTTATAAAGTTAGAGCAAACTATTATAAATATACAAGTCCGAAAAAAAAAGTTGGGTTTTTTAACACTAATTCTCTATTTATCTTTATGCTTTTTTCCCATCCTGAGAATCCTTTATCAAATGACAGTAGATTTCAAAAAGGTCACAATTTTCATTGTAAAATCAAATGTTCCACAAGCTAATTTCAAGACTCATGAGCAATTTTCATAATATCTTGATGATTTGTCCTAAAGTCAGTGTCCATATTCAAAAGAAATGCAAAAATGTTGCTTTCAGTTAGAGGTCAGACAGTGAATAAGTGCAAATATCCATTAAAACCACCATGTCTCAAAAAAAATACAAATATTATAAAACCAAGAGTTCAGGTTCATGGCTGCTGCCATGCTAACATGCATTCCAGAGCAGACCAGCAGTAACAGAAAGGTGGATCTGGATGACCATTGCTGCTTGTTGGAATAACACTGATTTAGTTTCAACCATGAGCAGCTTCAGCCTGTACCCTCTTCACACGTCTTGTGTGAAGGCCCCCAGAATTAACATAGAGGTTTCTGCACATAGCTCCAGGACTTCTTTTCTAGAGGTAGGATTCTGGTTTGATCAATTTCCAAACTGCTTATACAACTAGAGAAGGCAGGTTTCATAATATGACATGTCCCATCCACAATGTCTATGGTAGATTCTTAAATGTTACATCAGTAGTAATTGGGGGACTATTTTTGGATACTTAATTTTTTCACCAAAAAACATTCCATTTTCAGGGTGATATAAACAGTTCACAAATATTTTTAGTTGGGGACTAGAATGAGGTGGGAAGGAGATGGAGAACTGGAGAGTATAGGTATGTACATTCACACTAAGAGCTTCCAGGAAACTTTGTGGCTCTCAGTAAAGACTGCTTTTCTCCCCTCCAACACAGGGATAAATTGCATTGAATCATTGCTAACAAAGGGAAGGAAGTAAGTCTTAGCTGCCCGCCTCTTTTTTGCCTTATGAAATGCATGGAGAAACCTCATTTTATTAATATTGTAAAATCAAAGTCAATTTTGAAGACAGTTCTTTTTTATGGATGAATCATGAAGACCCCACATATTTGTACCACCCAGATTGCAGCTGAGTTGGTTAATGATAGACACCATATACCCATATTATGTAGAATCATAGAATCCTTTAGGTTGGAAAAGACCCTTAAGATCATCAAGTCCAACCATAAAACTAACTCTGCCAAGTCTGCTCCCCAACCATGTCCCTCATCATCACTTCTACACATTTTTTAAATATCTCCAGGGATGGTGACTCAATCACTTCCCTGGGCAGCCTATTCCAATGATTGACAAACCTTTCAGTGAAGAAATTTGTCCTTATATCAAATCAAAACCAACCCAGCACAGGAGGGCCCCAACAATGAACGTAGCATTCTAAATTTAGCGGATCACCCTTCAGAGCCATCCTACCCTCAAGCAGATCGACAGTCCTGCCCAATGTAGTGTCATCTGCAAATTTACTCAGGGTGTACTCGATCCTCTTGTCCAGATCATTGATAAAGATATTAAGCAGAACTGCCCCAAATACTAATCCTTGGGGAACATCACTTGTGACACCCCAAAGACACAGAGAGTACTGTTTATCTTCTTTTCTTGGGTGAAAACAACCCAGATAAATAGGAAAAGGATAGGAATAGACCTCTGGGGAGAGAAGAGGGAACAGATAATTAAGTTTAGCTTTCTGGACACATTCACTGGGTGATCTGGACAGGGCTGGATGGATGGGCCCAGGCCAATGGGATGAGGTTTGACAAGGTCCTGCACTTGGGTCACAGCAACCCCATGCAGCCCCACACACTTGGCGAAGAGTGGCTGGAGAGCTGCCCAGCAGAAAAGGACCTGGGGGTGTTGGTTGAGCAGGCAGTGTGCCTGGTCCTTTTACTCAGCACTGGCAATGCTAAATTTAGAATGCTACGTTCATTTTTGGGGCCCTCACTACAAGAATGACATTTTGGTGCTGGAGTATGTCCAGAGAAGGGCAACGAAGCTGGTGAGGGGTTTGGAAAACAAGTTTTATGAGGAGAGGCAGATGGAACTGGGGTTGTTCAGCCTGGAGAAGGGGAGGCTGAGAGTCCCTCCATCCTTTCATGTCTGACAGGCTTATGAAGCCAGTTGGGTACAGTGCTCTCTGTGGCTTGATTGCCTCAGTAACTTTTCAGGTAATGCTGCCTCCCTCCAAGTTTTGAAGCATGAAAATATTAATTACTCATTCGCAATGTAAACAACCTGGTTTCATTTAATTCATTGCAAATTTGCCACCAAACCATTTTATTTCTGCTGTCTTTTAGTGTGTTTTTTTTATTCTGGCATAGGAAATAATTGGTAAGCTGGCAGAGTTGAAGATGACTCACAAGAACCAATAATTGTTTTCATTTTGGTTGTTTCTCCCCAACATAAATATTTTTACCCTTTTCAGAAATCTGCTTATTGGGAGCACTCCATGATTGCTCAGTCAGTACTGAAGGTACATGCAATACATCCCACATTATAGATAATAATAAAAAAAAGAATGCCTGTGACATTTCATCTACTTATTTTAGTGTCTGTGATGTAAAACTCACTGATGACATTCAAGGTGTCTTATAGAGATAAGGCGATACTGTTTGCTCATATTTTGAAGGAAAATTTTACTGTTTTCAGATTAAATATTTACAGTGAGTGCATTCATCAGGACAGCTGCTCTCTATAGAGAGGCACAGCTGGAACTATGTGCTTGTGTGTTGGGTAATTTATTTTACATTTTACAGACCATAATTTAGGAACAGAATGTTAATTTCAGCCTCAGATTTCTGGGGATTGGAGGCTTGCAGGACACGTGGTTTCCTCTACCAGCTATACATAACTAGTGAGCAGATCACTTAGACAAAAATGGTGTTTTAGGATTTTATACTAAAAGAAATGAGGCTTTTATCCCTCAAGTTTCCTTGACAAAAAGATAACTCAAGATACTTCAACAACTTTTCTTCAAAGGCTGAAGTTAGAGCCTTGTTCCTGACTATATCTTCCAAAGATAACTCTTCAGATCAGAGACAAAGAATGGACTGATTGCTTTCACTTTACTGCTAATTGGAAAAGTATTGCTGTGCTTTAAATTAACAAAGCCTCCTCAGCAAGCCGTGCCTCCTCCTGCAGAGGTTGGTTCATCCTGAAAGGAAGGAGGTCCTTCCACTTCTTCTGTCTGCAGAGCTGAACCAGCAACCATGACAAAATGCACTGGGTCAGAAACTCAGTGGTTCTTTTTACAAGCTTCTGAGGTGCTGCAGAAGGTTAGGATGGCTTTTTAACCACATCAGCAAATGCTGGGTGATGATCTTATCTGATCAGAGAAGCTGTGCAATGAAGAACAGAAGTGCAGGAGCTGAGGGCTCGGTGGTGCTCTCTCCAATCCATCAATCCAGTCGACAGACATGAATACATACATCCGAGATTTAAATTCACCCTTGGAAGGGTGCTGCTAGCAGGACACTTGTTTTCGTGAATAGAGGGTGGTGGTGTAAGGAGGAAAAGTGCCTAAGAAAAATGTGAAACGGTTCCCTCCATTACAGACTTCTTAGTGAGGAAAGCTGCAAATGAGGCTGGTATTGTTACAGCCCCAAAGTGTGACCTTGATGTTGATAATTAGGAAAAGGTTAAAGGAGGAAGAAAAACTGTGACTCGGTCTGCTCAACAGGTGCAAGAAGCATGGGAAATAAACAGGAGAATCTGGAGATCTTGATTGTAATATACTGAACTGAATTGGCAAACCAGAGAGCTGGTGGAGACAAGTGCAAATAACTGGAATTATGACAGCATCTGCAGATGGTTGGTACCTTCTTCTATACTGGGATTGCCATTTCCAACATATTGCAAGCTTAAAATTTCCCTCCAACCAACTGTTATCCTTTCACCAAACGAGGTGCTCTAGGTACTTCTACACGTCATGCAGATCCACAACACCTGGAGGCCCACTCAAATATGAACTATTGCTAGCAGCCCGTTCATAAACTTAGACTGGGCAGCTTTCAGGGGTTGCATTGATTTGCATTTAGAAAATGACCTTTTCAACCACAAATGGTTGAAATGGTTAAATGGGAATAGTACACAAATTTTCAAATACTGATCTTTAAGCACTGAAATCTGAAAACAGAGGCTAAGAATTTGAAGTTTGCACTGCTCCTATACATTCATGTTAAATGAAAGGCTGCTTCTAAATATATGCCTTTTGCAACATATAGATTCTGGAGTAACGAGTAGTGCCAGAGGAAAAACATTGTATTATTTTCCCAGTGTGTTGCAAGCTTATTTTAGCAAGTTTATCAGCCGTGAATCAGTTCATTTCTTTAAAAACCTGGGAGTGGCATACGAAAGGTAGGCACTGTTCGTGAACTGACTTCTTGAGCTAGCCTGCTAATGCTGCAGTCCGTGTGCATGCAACATCAGTCTGGAATTTAGAAATAGAAAAGGCACTCGTGTAAATTTGACATAACGAGCGCTAGTCTGTAGCAATCTAGAGCAGATAGCAGAAGAATAATGTTAATGGTGAAGTGAGTGTTCTTTAAGACAACAGATAAAAACACTCATTGGAAGTGCGTGTTCTTATCTATCTCATATTCATCCCTGAAAAGGTATTTCCAGTTGATTCTTAGAGAAATTTTAGATGGTATCTTTGTAAAGAATATCTTAACTATTTTTTTCTTTCTATATCTAAGCACTTTTGCAGCTGTGTTTCTTCCTTCACTCTTTATCTTTGGCATTGAGTTGGCACATGAGACACCAATCATGTGTGACTGAAATATCTATCTCCATGCCCTATTACTGTGTCCTATCAATAAAGCCATATATTGTGAGGGAAATCAGTCATTTCTCCATTTTAGCTCTTTATCAATAGCCAAAGCTTCCTTTTGGTTTGCTTGTGTGACAGCTCTGTCTGTAGCACAACATCCATCTGCAGCACACTTTTTAGTCTGGCAGATTAATGAGTTAATAAATGTCTAGATGAAATGAAGTCCAGATCTCATCTTGGGAATAGTTCTCTGAATGTTTCAGCTTCAAACAGCTCACTAGGTTGTCACACGATCTGATTGTTCACATTAAACAAATCTAATCAGTTACCATTGTCCTTGCTTGCAATAATACATAATATCTCAAGTACCAGTTTTACAAAGGTTTTCAAAAACCTGCCTTTGTTTTGGGCCCGCAGAATGAAAAAATGTTCATTGAGATGGTTTCCTTACGTGCTTAGCATGTGAATCAGGGTTGCTCTAAATTTTTTACTGGTTTTAGAGTTTGGTCTAGGTTAGAACTGGGGAGGGATTTGGTTTCCTTATTAAAGTATCACATAGCTAGGCATGCCTCAATCTTTGGTTGCCATTCAGCCAGAAAAGAAAAGTTCTCTGGAGTCATACAGAGTCATCTGAAGGAGGTGTTCAATAACTTAAATACAGGCCTATAAATCTTTGCTTTATGACTCTTATTTTGTTTTCTGAAGTCACTATTGTATTTTTAGGTCACTCAAGCACATTCTGTCAAATCTGGCATTCATATGTTTTTCATTTGTTTGCACAGTAACTAGTTAAAATATTGAATGGCTGTTTTTTATTACATGGAGCCTTCAATCCATGTGATTTTTCCCACGCGTAAATCATCCATTGTCAGAGCAGGGACAAAGCAGCCCCGTGAAACAATTCATAACTGCTAATTCAACTCATTATTGAACTAACCCAAATCCCATTCAAGGCAATGATAAGATTTCCAGGGATTCGGAGGCATTTGGCATGAACCTAAGGGTTACACAAAGTCTTTTACCTTCTTTTAACAATAAAGGGAGAAGTGTTTCTGTGCTAATGGTTAAACTGCAGCGGTGCGGGAAGAGAGAGGGGGCAGAGAGAGCATTTAAGACAGAAAGATTTCATTTGCAACTTCAAAGCTGTCAGTAATGTCCTACTCTGTCAATTCAATTTCATATATGAAACTTTTCACTCAGCTCACTGAATACAATTGTACCTCACAGTGGGATCTCCCTATAGACAAATGCCTGGAAACACTCAGCTCTGCATTGGAAAGATTCACAGAAAATAATACCTCTATTACTCCACAGTCCCTGGGAGGCAACAGCAGTGCTGTAGGTTGAATACAAGGCTGTGGCAGGAGGAGATGCCAAAAGAAAAGATCAACTATTTAGTGATGTGGTCGCATCTAAAACTAGACTCAGGAAAGACTTTAGGAGCACACAAAGCAAGTCTCTCTCTCAGGCTGTCTCATGAATCATGAAAAAGTTTCCAAAAGGGAAATCCAAGTTAGTTAAAAAAGAAGTGTGGCCAGCAGGTCAAGGGAGGTGATTCTCCCACTCTGGTGGGGACCATACCTGGACTACTGCATCCAGGTTTGGAGACCTCAGCACAAGAAGGACATGGACCTGTTGGAGCAGGTCCAGAACAGGGACACAAAGATGATCAGATGGTTGGAGCACCTCTCCTATGAAAACAGGCTGAGAGAGTTGGGTTTATTCAGTCTGAAGAAGAAGAGGCTCCCGGCAGACCTTATAGCAGCCTTCCAGTACCTAAAGGGGGCCTACAGGAAAGATGGGGAGGGATTTTTTATAAGAGCATGTAGTAATAGCATGAGGGGTAATGACTTCAAACTGAAGAGAGTAAATGTAGATTAGATATTAGGAAGGATTTTTTCACTATGAGGGTGGTGAGACACTGGAACAGGTTGCCCAGGGAGGGCAGGAAGTGTTCATCCCTGGAAGTGTTCAAGACCAGGCTGGATGGGGCTTTGAGAGACCTCCTGCTCTAGCGGGAGGTGTCCCTGCCCACGACAGGGGTGTTAGAACAAGATAATCTTTAAGGTCCCTTCCAACCCAAACCATTCTATGTTTCTATGACACATTTAACATGGGGTCAGAATATCTGCAACACCAATGGTCTAATTGTGTAGCCCCAAGTGTTTCTGCTTTTATCTGTGTGGGACACACTTTTGTGATTGGTAAATTTGATCAAAAAATGTATTCTGTTTAGGTTACTCATGGAAGTGACAAGTGTTCCTAGATAGAGAGAACAACTACCAGGCATGTGTAGCTTTTACCCCAATGTTTCTCTGCACTACGTCTTCCACCAGTAAAGGCAGGAAAACCTTCCCCACAAAGCCGTATGTGTTGCTCAGAAGTGTAACCCACTGAATCAGCGTTACCCCTCTTCTTCTTCACAGAGAATATCGTGAATATTTTAGGCTTGTAACTGTATGATTTCAGTCTGGAGTACAGCAACTTTTGCTTTCCAATCCAGCTCAGCCTCCAGTGTCAGAACAACATGCAAGTTGGAACAGAATGGACATCTGAGCTGCTGGGGGCCTTCAGCACACAAGTTCTTTGATCAGAGGAAATGCCCTGCGATCATAGCAACTGCTATTTGATTTTCTGGGGTTTTGCACTGAAGCAAGAAATGTTTACTCAGCTCAGTTTGGAAAGCTTCAATAATCACCATGAGATTTAATTTCTGTGTGCATGGAAGCGTAGCATGCGATGCCTGTTTTAAAAAGTGGCATTCAGAGCAAAGCCTCACTTATCTACATTCTTTGTAATCACTAACAGAAAAAGCCCAAACAGACAGTTTTGCTTCTCCACCTTTGAGAACCAGTTAGGGTCACATAAAGGAAGTAATTTTTATGGAAGTGATGTTTATGATTTTCATTACATTCAAAACTTAGCATCAAAGGTCTTATTTAGAACTGGAATTTGCCTTTTTGTCATAAGAGAATCAATAAGGTAATGCTGGAACTGTAAACTCAAGTACCAATAAACCACAAATTTTTGTGTTTCTTAGCTTATCCCACTTAAAAGATAAAATGTATTATTCGACTCTGTGATTAGACAATTGTTGAGACTGGATATCTGCAGTGGGTGGTATCCATCTGGCCCAGGAGAAGCTCATGCCCTCAGCTATAGAGTTCAAACATTTCTCTGTTTAGCCTCAGCTGCAGCGTGGTATGCTCTCATCTATGAGTGGGCTGATGAATCTCCCATGCTGCACTGTAGCCTGCCCTCCATGTCATGGAGGGATCTACATTTAGTCATCATCAGTGCTGGTTTCAGCTCTCCCTTTTCTGAGCACTGTTTGGACTTGTCTATGGAGTGACCATGCAACGTAGACTGCCTCTGCCAGTGGCCTTGTGCCCTTTCCTGACAGAAATAAAAAATTAAGATGTCTGCAGACTTCCAGGTTTAACAAATTTGATCTGGATAAGTTAGGTCATCAACTTGTGTCATGGGACTGTGGCAGTTTTGATTCAATCTTATGTGCTGGATGTAAAATCCAAATTTCATCTGACTATGGCCTTTAACCTTCCACAGAACAGTTAAATTAATGTGTTTCTTGTTATAATTGGCAAAGACTATGAGCTTTTCCAACATCAGTCATGGCAGTTCAGTTAATGAACTGGTCAGGCCATGAGACTTCATTTGAAGAATTGACTTATTAGTATTTTATGTGGTTTTTTAAGAAGAGAGATGTAAATAGTTTGCTTGAAATAACTCAATGTCTTAAGCAAATATCCCACCTAGACTACACCTCAGAAGTTTCAGTCTTAGAAAATTACTTGAGAAAGTTGCTCCATATGTAGCTTGAACACAAAAGGAAGATCCCTTTCCTGAGATCTAGTATGTGTATGAATATACAGTTCCACAGGGTTCAAATAGACCCCATCTAGTTGCAAGGACAAGAGTCATGGACATGACTGTACAACTGAAACTAAGATTTACGCACAGCTTTTAGCAGTTGTGCGTAGTATCTCCAGTTACTCAGATTTTAGTTAAGTTAATCTCTGTAATCATTAACAGGGAGTTACTGCAGAAAGCATGTGATTAGTTAAATAGGGGATGTTCCATAAACATATAAGATTCTTATAAGAAAGGATTTTTCTTTCTTCAGAGTTCATCAGAAAGTGTTGTATTCATTCTTACTTGAAATATTGTAAAGATGAATATCAAAAAGTGTGGAAGTTCTAGCTGAATAAACCTCCTGCTCGCTCTTCCCAGGTGCATGAACCAATCAAGGTACAAATCCCATGTCTCTATTGTCTTTGCTACTTCTGCAAGAAAACGCTCTGAAGGCAGGATGGGATAAATTGCTTCAGGCTTTCTTTAATGTTTTGTCTGCCAGAGCCTGTCCAGAGTATGTAAGTCCTGACTTCTGCCTATATATCACTTCCTTTGTCCTGAAGCACCCCAACCATGAATATTAATATGAAGGCATTGGAGCAAGAGGCAACAGACACAAACAGGACCGCAGGAAATTCGATCTCAATGTAAGGAAAAACTTTTTTACTTTGAGGGCGGCAGAGCACTGGAACAGGTTGCCCAGAGCAGTTGTGGATGCCCCTTCCCTGGAAGTGTTCAAGACCAGGCTGGATGGGGCTTTGAACAACCTGGTCTAGTGGGAGGTGTCCATGCCCATGGCAGGGGGGGTTGGAACTCGATGGCCCAACCAACCCCTACCATTGTGTATTTCTGTGATTCTGTGACATCTGAGTAACAGAATTGGTAATGCATAACTAAATATAATAAAATGAGATAGACAGTATACTGTTTCTCAAACAATATATCTCTGTTTCTTAAGGGTATCTCTGCTCTCTGAGCATGAAATATGCTAAGTAAAAGACTAAAAATGTGTTGTTTGATAAAGGAGAGGAAAAACGATCTTTTGCTAAACTAATTTTCAAATTCTAACCCATGCAGATATTTTTATAGTAAAATATGGATACACCAAATTGATCTGTAGTATAGCTGCAATAACGAGACATAATATAGAAATAAAAGTGTAAATTCGCTATCCACTGCTGAACTGGCCTTATTTGAATTTAATTTACATATGTAAAAAACTGAATTCTATATTAGCACTGGATTACTTCTGACTAATTTTTCATAACTGTTAAAGGATTTAGCGGTAAAAATCCCCTTTGAGAAACTCAAGTGTTGCACAATAAGTACTTACAGTTGGCTGACACCAATTCTGCTTAATACCAGCAGGCAAAGAAAGTAATCTGCTTTATTTCATGCTATCTGGTCTCTATTGTGCCCTGCTTTTGGGCCTTGTATTGAGGAAAGACAGTACAAAGCTTATTTTTTAGGAGGGTGGCACTGTTAACATTCTAGCCACCATCTTAGATCCTGATTAAGGTCAAATTCAAGTTAAATTTAATTTAAATAGTAGCTAATGGGGTGGTTTAGTCTTTCTTGTCTGTTCTCATAAACACCAAATTAGTCTCTAGGTGTTCAAGTCCTATTTGTTTCAAAGTTGTCTTGTTTCCTTGCTCTGGTGGTCCACTGTTCATCAGTGAAGGGAAGCTCTCAAAGAACCCTTAGACATTTTCATTACAAAAAGTATGACTGTGACCTGTGAGAAGTTCAGAGAGTAACAGAGAGGGAGAGAGTTATAGAATATTCTGTCTGGAACAAAAAAGGCTGTTTCCTCAGTGTTTTAATCAAACCTTTTTGACATAACCCTTCCATCTTTCATCTAGGGCAATTGAAAATGTAGAGATACTCTCAACCAGCCACCTTACAGTGATGAGTTTTCAGCTCATCTTTGCTCACTGTGTAGCAGATGTGCTGTTTCCATTTGCTATTTTCCTTGCCTTCTTCCATTTCTTCTCTCCCTTTCTGTGCCAGACTTAACTCCTAGTTGTCTCTTTGGACTTTTCATGTAAACCTGAACTGCATTTCACCTCCTAGCTCTCTATTGTGTTTTTCTTCATTGACAAATAACTTCTTTGTGCCATACCTGATTTTGCTTTCTACTATGCTTCTTCCTCTGTGTCAGACCACTTCCCTTCCCATCTTAATGCACCCTAAAACAAATATCTGTCTCGAAACTCACAGGTGTTAGGAAATCTCAAGAGTAAAAATCCCATCATTGATTTTTTTTGTCACTGATAAATTACAAGGAAAAAAATTGCAGCTTTAGATATTGCTTTTGCAATAAGAAGATCTCCGATACAGATATGGTATTCTGTTCAGTATCTTTCATCATCTCAGTCATTCCAGCAGCAGTTAAAGTGACATGTTTTGTTTCTTTATAGTGGCATTTGGAAGGAGTTTACTCTCCTTTCTTCCTATTAGCTTCACAGAGTGGTCTACTCTGTTGTGTTGTGTTGTGTTGATGCATCATCTTGGACGCATGTTAGCTGAAAAACCTGCACCATGCTTCACCATGTAATGTAGTTGTACCCTACAGTAGCTCTGAAGTTAGAGACAACACCGCAAGAAAGAAAAAGGTTCACATGGCTGCCACCAGGTAAACTGGAGGGAAAGCCTGGAGTCTGAAGATGTAACTGGCATCTGAGCACAGACACCATGACAGTTAAACTCAAAGTGTTGATATTTCTGCTTAAAATTGCACACACATATACACACAAACCCACTTTATTTTTGTGGTGGCCTGATGTTGGCTGGCTGCCATGTGCCCACCAAGCTGTTCTATCACTCTCCCTCCTTAACAGAACAGGGGAAGAATTACCATGAAAGAACTCACGAAATGAGAATATGAGCCGGCAGTGTGCCCAGGTGGCCAAGAAAGCCAATGGCATCCTGGCTTCTACTAGAAATAGTGTGACCAGCAGAAGCACGGAGGTGATTGTCCCCCTGTGAGGCCACAACTCAAGTATTGTGTCCAGTTCTGGGCACCTCAATACAAGAGAGACATCGAGGTGCTGGAATGGGTGCAGAGGAGGGCAGCGAAGCTGGTGAAAGGCCAGCATAAATCTTATGAAGAGCGGTTGAAGGAGCTGAGGCTGTGTAGTTTGAGGAAGACGAGGCTGAGGGCAGACCTCATCACTCTCTACATCTACTTGAAAGGACACTGTTGGTGCTGGTCTCTTCTCACAGGTAATTAGTGACAGAATGAGAAGGAATTGCTTCAAGCTCCAACAGGGTAGGTTTAGACTGAACTGAACGTTAGGAAAGAATTTTTCCCAGAAAGAGTGGTTGGGCATTGGAATAGGCTGCCCAGGGAGGTGGTTGAGTCACCATCCTTAGACATGTTTAAGAGTCATTTAGATGTGGTGTTGGGGGATATGGTGTAGGGGAGAACTTTGTAGAGTAGGGCAGATGGTTGGACTCGATGATCCCAAGGGTCTTTTCCAACCAAAATGATTCTATGATTCTATGAGATAAGGAGAGGCCCACTTGCCAGTTACTGTCACTGGCAAAACAGATTTGACCTGAGGAAGAGTAATTTAATTTATATCCAATTAATAACACAGTAGGATAGTGTGAAATAAAAACAAAACTAAAATTACCTTCCCCTCACACCCCTCTTCCTCCCTGCCTCGACTTCACTCATGATTCTTGTTCCTCCTCCCTCTGATTTGCACGGAGTGATGGGGAATGGGGTTGTAAGTCCAGCCAGTTAATAACACTTTGTCTCTACTCCTCCTTCCTCCTCATGCTTGTGCCCTGCTCCACATGGGGTGTCTGCCTCAGGACATAGTCCTTCATGAACTGCTCCAATATGGGTCCTTTCCATAGGGTGCAGTCCTTCAGGAACAGTGTGGGGGCCTCCATTGGCTGCAGGGGGACAGCATGCTTCCCCATGATCTTCTCTGCTGCAGTGGAATCTCTGCTCCAGTGCATGGAGCACCTCATCCCCCACCTTCTTCACTGACCTTGGTGTTTGCAGGGCTGTTTCTCTCACATATTCTTGCTCCTCTCTCTCTCAGCTGCTGCAAAACGTTTCTACCCTTTCTTAAATTTGTTATCAGAGAGGCGTTACTAACATTGCTGATGGACTCAGCTTTGGTGGCTCTGTTTCAGAGCTGGCTGGAGCTGGCTGTGTCTGAACTTGGGGGTGTCTTCTGACATCTTCTCACAGAGGCCACCACTACAGCTCCACCACTACCAAAATCTTGCCAGATAAACCCAATACAGTTTTTTTAAGTTAGAGGGAAAGCAGAAAATAAAGCATACTTAATGTAAATGACTCTCTTGAAAATGTTGGCTCAACTACCAGTTGCAGGCATTGCATTTGGGGAAAATCAGACCCAAATTACCACGTTGGTGTTTATCCTAAAATGACTACAATTCAAATTATTCAGATATCTGCATCACAATTTCTCTGATTCCAGAACGTTTCCTGTTTTGTCAGCAGGCTTGGCCCTAAATTATATTCACATTTATCCAGTTACTTGTTCATTCATTAGCTATCCGTTTAAAACCAGTCCACACATTTTGAAGTGAAAGCACTGAAAAAAATGTGATTATGTGCATTTGCTTTTCTTATTATTGTTTCCTCTGTTTTTCTTCCCCTAAGAGCAAAGTTCTTCAGTGAGTGTGGAAGAAAGATAAAATTTCTTCTTGAGCTCCCAGTTAATCTTTCAGGAGAAATTTTGCAACTAACTTTCCTTTCAGCTCTGATGAGCTCTTCTTACCTGCTCCTTGCACATCATCCGTGTTTCTGGCAGGGGCACTTGCTGGGAGTTACCCAAGTAACCCAATTAGAGCTTGGCTAATACCAAGACCTTTGGTGTGTTTGGACTCATGTCTGGAGGCACTGGAACAGATAATTTCTGGACCCTAGCTATTGGCCCCATAGACTTTCTCTTCCCTACAAAAATAGCAGTATCCATCATCTGTACTTTTTTCCTCTCTCTTTGCATTCTACAGGGCTTGCTCAACAGTACAGAAAAGCTGGAGGAATGCTAGGGAGAAGCTGCAGGCGAAGTGTCAGCACCTTTCAGTAGCTGCCTGTTACTGTGGCAGTGGTTTAATTCCACAGATGGATCAGGAAGTTTTGTGGAAAGCTGGTATAAGCGCAGAACTGGTACATTAAATTCTGCACTGCTGATTTTTGCCCTCTTTGTTCATCCTAGAGAGCAAAGGGATTAAGGCATATTGCAGTGGTAGCCCTGCCTGAGATTTACCTTTCTTGACATAGTCTGAAGGATTTTTTCTTGTTATGTCTTTTTGCTTTTGAAAAATAAAAGCACAGAGTTGTTTGAGATATAGGTGGAGCATATTAGAGAGGTGTTTTTAAACTGTTGAATCTGGCTCACATGCCAGTATTGATGAGGCAGAGTGTTCTGAATATCACAAATGTCTGTCTTATGATTTCTTTGGTTAAGAAGAATTGATTTTTGCTAGTGTGGGACAGGAGAAACAGCCTGCTACTACAGATCCTCATGTAATTCCCATTAAGTTAACAAGGTTTGTACTGCGCAGTTCAGTAAGAGTATGGACGATATCTTACAGAGGATATTATGTCATTCTTTAGCAGATGGTGTAGTAATTTAATTTGCTGAGACTGTTACAATGAAGTACAAGTATTTAATCCTCCTTAAGCTATAGAGAGTTCATTACATATAAATCTAACACACTTCTTGTTTTCCACTCTATGATGGTAATAATGCTAAATTACTATAGTATTTGGGTTTTTTCCCTATGGTTTATGTGAAAGAGTTTTCCTATGCAGTACTGGAATTGAGTGTAAATTTCAGCAACAAAAAAAGTAGAACCAGACTAAATAAAGCAGTATCACCAACATTATCTTTATCAAAAAAAAAAAATAAAAAATAAAAAAAATGCTTGAGGGTTATGGACAAGAGAAAAGATTAGTTCATCATTCTAGGGACCAAATTATGAAAATATAATTCAGTCCCTTTTCAGTCAAAACTCCAAAGGGACCAGATTTGGATGCTGTTCAAGTCAACCAAGCTCTACTGAAGCAAGTAGACTTGCTTCCAGAACCAACTTAGATGAGAACCTATTCCCATGCATGTGAAGAGTGAATGCGAATGTCCAGATGGCTCATTCATCACAATTTGCATAAAATATAATCTATTTGAAGTCCTTCTATGTGCTGGAGGAAGATTACTCTTCTCTTTCAGTTTCCCCACCTTCTCGAGCCCTTTTTAGCAAAGGCCTTTAGCTTTCAGAAAGTAAACCAACCAAGCCTCTAATTGTCTTCATCATCTTGAGATACAAACTGTATTTATTTGCTAAAAGCAAAGCCTGCTGCAGTTTCAGATGAAACTGCTTGTGTGGGAGCTGTTAAAAATTCACAGTTGTTTTTAATTGAGGACACAGAAGAAGCCCACTGGTACGCACCAAGCTGCAGGCCAGAGAATTCACAAATTTGCATTGGATTTGCTCAGCTCAGAAAATCAGGTTGTGATACCTGAGGGATTTATATGATTCCACGATACTCAATTAATTCAAATAGAGATGGGTATCTAACTTCCACAAGGTTTCCTTTGTAAAGGGAGGATTCAGGATTCTCTACCTTCAACGAACAAATTGTGAGGAAACTTTGGTAGTAAATGTACTTGAAAAGAGATAAATTGCACTGTTACAAAAATATATCAGGAAACTTAGTTACTTTTTTGCTTGCCATTTTACAAGAAGGTTCCTTAAAATACAGCCTATATTTTCAGATAGTTATTTAGCATCTATTCATACTGGAAGATATCTTTTTTATGATGGTCAAATGAATCAATTGTGAAGCCAAGTGAGTGTGATTAGCAAAGTAAAGCAGATACTTAGCAGCAGCTCTTATCATCTATTCTGCAGCATTAATTAAGAAAAATTCTGTAGATTGTTTTCCTGAGGAGGGAAGTGCTGCTTCATCAGCACCCACCATCCACAAGAACTAAAAAAGCTCCATGTATAACAACGCTCACCGTGCAGGGGTTTCTTTGTCATTTAAGCACTCAGGAAATCCGCTCCTGAATGCCAGTCCAACCTACTGGGTAAACAATAAAGAACAGCGTAAAATAAGAAGGAAAGCAAGTAGAATGCTGTTATTATAGAATCATGTAAAATAGAAGCATTTCTTTTCTACATTAACTCTTGATGTTATTGTTTTCCATACATTTTTTTTGACAAAGAGTTACCATAGTTCCTGCTAAGGGGAGAACTGGGGATAAGCAGTATGAGGTAATTGCACCCCAACGAGGCAGCTCTGGGCAGAGAGCTGCTCTCTGTGTTGTTTAATCAATGGGGAAGAAGGACCACTTCGGTCATCTCTTCATTTTGGTGGTGTTTTCTGCTTTATTGGGGGTGGTTTTTTTGACAAAATACACTACTTTTTAAGGACTGTTTTTTCAGCCATCAGTTCTGATGAAAGTGTGGCAGGCTGAGTCTATCGCAGGAGTGTGTGCTGTAAAATTCTGCTACTGCTTTGTGTGTGTGCAGAGATCCTAATCTCTGCTGCAAGGGCAGTCTTAATCATCCTCTGAACTTGTGGGAAGGTCCCCTTCTTGACTGATCTACCAGATACCTTCACTACTGATAACTTATTTGTGGGAATGAGAAAGTTGGAGATATGCTGCTGAGTGAGAGCTTGGCAGGTGTTCTTGAATTGATGGAAAGGAGGCCTTGAGGTGAGTAAAACAACGTCCTTCTGTGTTGATGTGTGTGTGCTGTGAAGCAGACAGCAGTGTACCGAAATAGGAACGTTTTGTTAGCAAGGAGGGATAAACATTTAGATGTAGCCAATTGTATTCCTCACAACAGTGTATGGACATCCACTTGGAACCTATCTGTGGAAAGAGCACAACATGTGATGAAAAGACAGAAACTATATACACTGGAAAAGTGAAACAATAAATGTCTTCGCTTCACTATTTAGCAGAGTCTGTGCCTCATGTGCCACACTTATTCACTCATAGGGCTTGCATTAAAGGTAAATTACTGAGGATCCAATCTTTCTGATGATTCCCCTCCTTTCAGAGTCAAGTGCTCTCCATTTAAACCCTAGTCCACCTTCCTTTATTTTCCTCTGAATGCTCCTCTTAGAGCAGCTTCTGTGAAAGCAACATACCCTCTCTTAACTTGTTTGCTCACTGGAAAATCCTTCCATATTTTCTGTAGCTTTCTTGGAGCTTCAACAAAGTGACAACCAAGCTCTCAGAACTCATCCTTTGTTCCCAAGTGAATTAGTTGTAAACCTGCACTGTCTGTTGCCTTGTAGGGAGCATTCACTTCTCCAGCCCTGGATATTGCCAGGCAGCTCTGGCAGCAACCAGAAACAGCTTGCGTGTGTAGCAGGATGGGGAAAAGTCCCATTTAAAGAAACTGTGAAATAGTCAAAGTCATTAAAGTAAAACTGAGATGTATTTAAGAAGGTTACACGTCAATGCAAAATGTCTGTGATATAAATTGTCCTTCTCTGATGTGTCTTTAGTCATTTAGCATTTACTAGGAAAGACATATCTTAAGAGGGAATTTTCTCTGTTATACAGGCAATCTTCAATGCAAATTAATTCTAATCATAATTTATGGTATAAGGCAGTGCTTGTCATGGAAAATAGGCTGATGGTATAATTTAGGGCAAGAGTAATCAAATGGATCTGGCTAAATTTGTTTTAGAAAGTATAATAGATGGAATATGGGTTAGGTAATGTGGTAAATGTTGACAATATGTTTAATTTTTGGAATGTATTATTTACGAAACAAACAAATATAGCAGTAAAGGCCAGTTTAACTCGAGGGATCCTGATCATAAATGGTTAATGATGAAATGAAGTTTTTATCTTTCTTTTCCCACTTCATCTGAATTTAATGTTCTAAGTGATAGGGCTGTGATAGGGCAATCTTGTTATGTCAGGGAGAAGACAGGGAAAAGAGGGACCTACACACTACCAAAAGCATTTTTTTAAGCAAATTGATGTATCCTTGCTTATTGCATGGTACACAGATTGCAGGATAGAGTCTTCTATTCAAGCTTCTTTAACATAAATGTTCTAGGGGCTAGAACCTAACAAGAGCACCTTGGATCCCTTCACAGGCCAAGTTACGTTTCCCAGCCCACTATATTTGTCTTATTTTGGAGGAAATCGGAATGCATGGTTGCCTTGCTGCTCATTACATCTTAGATGTTTGAAATGGAAGGGGCTTACAGAGATGTCCTGTTCATCAGGAAGGTATCCGGTGCTATTTCAATCACCGATGACTATAGCAGATAAAATATGGTGTAGCAATTGAAAAGGGAGATTAATAAAAGTCAGAGGATGAACGGTGTGTGATGTCACCATTTAAGGAAATGACAATACTTCAAATGGAGCTGATGGTCTGCTGTTTCCATTGGCTTGTCTACTGTCTGTGTGGGGTTTTTTCTGGATTTCATGACTTATTGGATTCAGTGTCAGTTTCTAGGCATAGACACACAAGAATAGCAGGTTTCCTTCAGATCCTTTCAGCATGGGATCATTCAATGTATCAGTGGCATTTATTTGCTGGTTTTTGCCGTCGCTTTTCCCTACATATAATCAGTATTTTCTATGTTTAGCATAGTCAGCACTGCTGCTGCTACGAAGTTGGCTTAAATGGCCAGCACTTGTGCTGAAAAACTCGGCTCCCCATCTGTCGGCTGGAACAGGCTTTCATCTTTTGTTTGCTGGGACACAAATGGCACAATGTAAAATACATGCTCTGCTTTATCTTCTATAGATTCTTATCTTGGTCTTGATACTGTCATATCTAAGAGCCTTCCACTACTGCCTTAAGCAAGGGGCTAATCTGAACCCTCTATGTGAGGCTCAGTCATCCTCTCTTCATTTATATGCAGCTGAGCCCTTTGTTTCAGCAGAAGTGCAGCTAAATTTGCTTGTTAGGAGCATGTGTGTGATATGCTTTTACACTGTACTGCTGTTTTGACTAACGAGTCTTTTGCTTGTCCTTCAAAGCCCTTTCAGTGTCACAGAGTTGAAACATGGGACAGGTGAGCAGGGTAAGGAAGGTGAATGCAAATCCCTCGTGAATGGTGTTTTCCCTGTATGAAACACCATTATTTCAGAAGCATCTGAAGCATTTCATGCACCAAACACACGGCAGCCAGATGGGCAATACAGAAATAAAAGTGCACGAAAGTAACTGGGCAGTTGCTACCAGTTAAGAAATAGGGACAAACCCCTGCTTTTTGGGTATGTATGTCTTATAGCAGCAGAGGCTGAATCCCCCCCAGGGGCAAGGAACAGCAGAGCAAAGCAGCAGTATTAGGAGGCTGCTGGGACATTTCCAAGGTGCTTCAGGGTGTGGATCCATGAGTCAGTTCTCTCCTGATGAACTTTAGGAGAACTTGTCTGCATACTGAGACGGAAGGTGAGAGAGAGGAAAAGGGAGAGGTATGCAGCATGTGGATGATGTTGGAGAAATCTTCATGGATGGGTGTCATAGCCACATCCCGGCTGCAAAATGAGAGGTCATTAGCATGAATGGCACTTGAACTTGATTTCAATGCATTGCTACACTCAGACTATTCAGTTTTATGCAAAAAAGATGAGAACTAAGAGCAAAACCATGTATGAGCCTGAATTAGCTCATAGAGAAGTGGGGTAGCCTCAAAACAAGTGTTTGTGGAGAGCTGGGCAAAATGAAAATTAAAAGAAAAAAACACGTCAATCAAACACAGAAGTTTTGACAATATTTAGGGTCAAGTTGAAAGTTTTACTTATTCCAAAGGAAATTTTCATTTTCAGGCTATTTAACCCACTTTTGATCTTCCATGCCTTTTTAGTTTCTTTAACTTTAGATGACTCAAATGAAAAAGACTGTTTCAAAACAAAATCTCACAATGTTCAAATCTGAAACATATTGAAGTCAAGCATATCAGCTTGTCAGAAATTAAATAGTTCATTTTGAAAAGGATAATACTTCTAAGAAGCAGCTTCTCACTGCATCTGCTGTGAGAGTTGGTGTATGGGACAGAAAATCTGTTTAACAATGCTGCTGGAAATGCATGTGTCTCTAATCTCCTTTCTTTGGGCATGATTAGTATTGCTGCGCTAATGTGCTGTGTCTTGGGCAGCTGTCTAGCATCTCTGATGGTTCTGAGTCTAGAAATAATGTCTCTTCCAGATGTCACATTTGGGGATAGATGAGCTTACAAGGAAGATGTTAATCAGGAAACTTGTGTTTTGTGGGATGATGGTGTCAGACAAAACTGCTGCATGGAAACTCTTAAAATATATGTTACACACACACACCAAAAATCAACATTAAAAATAAAAACAACAGAAGATTGCAAGGGCATGTATCCAAGCATAGGAAATGCCAGACTTTGATTTTATTTGGAAAACCTTAATTCACTCCCCTTGTGCAAATCTTTGCTAATGTATTTTAGACTTTTTCCACAGAATTTAAGCTCCACAGGACAAGCTATGCTCTTTTAATGATCAGCTCGTCAATATTTTGTATGATCCCCCAAACTCAGTGGGTGTCCTTTCTTGCACTATTCTTTGCTGCTTAGGAAAAACTCACAGCTGAGCAACCTGAGAGAGGACCAAATTCCAGCTGATCAGTAAAATGTGAGCCTCTGCATTAGACAACAGGTTCCCACTGACTTTGTGACAGCTGCTTAAATATACATTTCCCTGCTCCCCAGCTCTCGCTGAACGTGAGTCAGACCTCAATCTGAGGACAGAATTATTAATTCATCTCTGCATCAGTGTGATATCTGAGTTCTGCACAAACATTCATTACTCAGATCATTAATTTCTACAAAACACCTGCAATGTGAAGACAGATTGTTACCCCGGTTTTACAGATACAAGAAAATTTTGAATAAAACTTCCTCTGATTTTCATTAAATAGCATGAAATGTTCTGTGTTACCATTTGTTCTTTGCAAGAGCCCTGGGGAGGCTGGGTTTCATAACCAATTCAGAGGGATTCACACATCACACCTCTCGTTTACATTTCCCTTCTTCCCTGTCCATTTTCGTTGTCTTCTGTGTTTCATTCTCCCGTATCCAGTTTGTCTTAGACTTTCCTGAAGAGTTCATGTCTCTCCCTTTCTGCTCCCTGCTATCCTTAAACAATATTAAAAATTTTCTTGCAAGTCTTCTCTTTTCCAAAATCCTCATCAAAATGTCTGCAGACTCTTTACATGTCCTGCTGGTTCACTACCTACTTTTGCCTGGACATCCCTTGACTCCCCATATATTTCATCTGACTCCAGTTCCTGTCCTGTCCACCTTTGCTCACTTCCACTTTCTTCTTCTAGCCCCCCTCTGTATTTGTCTCACTGAGAAGCATTTGCAACTTCAAGCCCTCCGTCTTCCTCACAAACCTTCTAATTGCAGACCCCATAATTTCTGTGACTCTGTTTTGGGGGTTTTTTTTTGTGCCAGGAGCTCATGGTGATGCCTGGAATTATCCTGACAAAAAGGAGTTGCAGGTAGAGCCCTAAGCCCCTGATTTTGCAGCCTACTCCAGCCATGGTGAGGAGGGGTGAGATGGTGCTCAGGGCTTCAGAATCCCACAGACGAGGTCCAGGCTCAATCCCTGTCCCTGCCAGTCCTGGAGATGTCATTACTGTCCTCTTTTCCAAGAAACAGAGTCATAGACTAGAACAAATAAACCCAAAATGTATTGGATGTAGCTAATTCTATAAATCCCTTTATATCAGTGCTGTGTGCACTAGTGCTTTCCATGGGGTAAGAAAATACTGCCCTTCTCTTCAAAAAGGAGAATACAACCTGTCTTTGCTTCCTGAATGACAAAAAGAGCCAGGCAGAAGGTGGAAAAACCCAGCCTGCACCAGTCTGGTATTCAACAATGGTTGTTTTGAGTTTAAGTACCAGTCCTTTGTTTAACTGGTCCCTTTGTTTAGCACAATTGCGTGAGCCAGTTATTACATGACTGTGTACATACTTGTTTAAAAAGAAAAAAAAAATAATATCAGAGCCTGAAGTCCTGAAAGAAGAGAGAAATAACATAGTGAGTGCAGAGCAGAATAATCTGGGTAGCAAAGACCAATACTTACTGTATAGCAATAGTGTCCTGGAGCAAGAAGAGATGAGGTGGTTCCATGTACACACCTCAACAGCTTTCAGAGGATATGAGACAAAAAGTGGAAAACATCTTTTTTTGTTGACGGTCTTGTGAGGCAAATTCTGAATAGGGCTTCTGTCAGCCGGGCTGGAGATAAGCCTATAAAGATGTTTGTGTGAAGGAAATAGATGTTAACTCTTCCTGAGAAGGAAGTACAGAGGACTCCTAGGAAGTGGTCATCACTGAGAGAATAAGAATATACGAATTACTGCTGCTGTGATAGGAAGGAAATGGGAATGACAAATGAATTTCTCTAATGTGTCTGCAAGAGGTGTTTTGTTCTGTCTTGGAGAGCCTCTTTTCTTATGCATATTTGGGTTAAATGCCTTAATTTCTCTTTGTTTTACACTGTGCAAATGTTTGTCTTTATATTTCTGCACACACTAGCAACATTTATTAAAAAATTCTATGTGGTAAAAATGGAGTTAAAGATGACAACTTGTCTGTCTGCCTGGAAATGCAGAGTATAGTCCTACAAACATTTCAATTCTTGTTTGACACTAGTGAGTCGTCCTTGAATGTATTGCCCAGGGTCACCCAATAACAATAGGGCCAGACCATAAGGAATATTTTCATGTGTATTGGTAGGATCCTGTCTGTCTAGAATTAGTGGAATTCCTGAGGAAATATCTTTCTAAAAAAGCATGCAGGAAAATATTCACAGTGAGAGATTTACTGTACATCTTTAGCTTTTTTTTTCTCAGGGCAAATTTCTATTTATGTAGGAATAAGACTTAGGCAGCAGCAGTCATGGTAGTAGCTGTGTAGCAAAATGTCCAGAAGCAGACTGCTATTGGTGTAACTTTGCCTGAGCTTTAAATGCACTTGAAATATTTAGAATTTTTCATAAATTTTACTTGATCATCTGTTCAAACACCAGCAGCACATAGTATCCAATTTATGGCTTATTTTATGCTTTTTGTTAAATCACAAATCTTTCTCTGGGCGTGGGTTTCCTCACCCAGCAGTACACAGCTTTTTGAATTTGCAGATGATCTAAGATACATGGGAGTGGAACGGTGGAAATCCTATTTTCTTGTAAAGCAAAAGATGGAAATTGCTATACCTGAGCAAAATTTAGCCTGAGTCACTGGTCAATTTTCAAATCTTGCAGGCTTGTTTTAATTAGGAAGATGAATTGACTTGCGAAGGATTGTCCATTCTTGGTACAATCTTGCTTGTAAAAAATCTCTGTAGAAATAAAAAACAATATGAAATTTCATTGCCCACAAATCCTCAGGGCTGTCTTTCCAAGGAGTTCTTGTTTTAAGAGACAATGTCATGTTTCTTATTCTAGTTATGACACTGTGGCTGTGACTGCAGTCAAATGTGCTGGTGAGCAGATTCTTTCTCCATGCCCATTTCACTTCAGGAAAGGCTTTAATTGCTGAAGTCTGAAAGATGCGCATGGGAAATCCATCAGTTCCACTGAGGTCTGTGTTTGTCGTTGGGTCAGTACCCTCAATAGCAGCCATTAAAATCTTTCTGCATATCTATATGGCCAGAAACAAATTTATCTTCATGAATGAAGATAAATGACCCAATCCATCTGAACTTCTGGAGTCAGCAAACGAGGACTGGGAAAAGCATCATACTGTCACATTTCTGGTAGTTACATCTGCTTAGAGCAAAAAAAAAATACCATAGGGACAACAATCCTTCACATTTTAATACTTCATCTTCAGAACTTGGAAAATATTTGGAAAAGAGAGGCAAAGGGGATAAAAAAACCCAAATGGTAAAAGACAAAATGCATAGTCCCATGCTCACTTCTAAAAATAGTGTCAAGATTTAAAGAAGGGTTATCCTTCTGCAACTTATGAACGCCCCTCTCTTGCTTCCTCACATCCCATTAGCTGAGACACCATATTAGCTCTGTGATACTGTGAAGATTTAATTGAACCTCTTTCACTTTGCATCATTACTCTCAGAGCATCATCCAGACTGTGATGTGGTGATGAAGTGTGTCTCTTTGTAAGATCCACACTGCTGGGTTCAAAACTGTAGACAAATACAGCTAAGTGCTCATACAGTATTATTTCATGCTGTTGGCTCAAAGTTGTGCAAAGGGATGCAGTTGCATTAATTTTTTTCACTATATTTTAAGGTGATAAGTCTTTTTCTCTGCACTGTTCCAAGTCATATCTGTACCTATTTGCACCAGGCTGGATTCTGTGCTGTCTATTCCCACAGCTTGTATGGTTGCATGGCAATGACTGATTCAGATCTGAATTGTTGGCTGATCTATCAGTACACAGGTCCACTAATAATAATCGTTATCAAAGTATTAGCTTTCCTTTACATATCAGGAATTAAATGGTATAAAGATCCATTTTGCTTCTACTTGTTTTGTGCTTCTATACTTGAAGAGAAGGGAAGAAAATTCAGGAACCCAGAGGGTATTCTTCTCTAGTTATAATATTTAGAAAATAGGAATATGGATATGAGCAAATATCCCAGTCAATGAACTGGGAGTCAAAGGCAGTGATCCAGGTTCATGTGTTTAAGCAGTATTTCTTCATTCAGTTGTAAACATGTGTCATTCACTAACCTGTATATCTGATGTAGGTATGATTACTGGTGCCATTTGTGGCCTAGCTGCAAAAGAAATACTTTGGCTTTGTTAAGGTTCTCCTACTTTGAATACAACAGTCCCAAAAAGTCCCTCACTTGAAGATGTTTGCTTGTACTGGCCCAGCACAGCAGAAACAGGCTGAGGCACATTAGAAACGTTTTCCTGGCCAATGGAGATGCAGCTCCCTTACAGAAATATTCTAATTTCATATTTCCATTTAGAAAAGGTCCCCATTAAAATGTTTGTTATGTTTTTCTTTGAAAGGACGAATTCATAGTTCTCTTTTCTCCTCCCTTCCTGCCAGAGATATGTGACATTTCAGTCATTCAGCTTCTCTGACAGAGGTGCAAAATGACATTTCACATGCTCTGCTGCAATCTCTTGCTTTGTCTTTTTCAGAATGAGGAACTATTCAACTTTGTGATGCTTGTGCTGCCACACAGCTCCTTTAATTCAACAACAGAATTGACTAGACACTGAATGTATCACATGATGGGGACTGTTTGTCACCAAGAAGAGCCTCTGATTGACAGTTTACTTCCTTTAGCAATATGATTGAATGTTTGACAGGAAGGTACTGAGCTGCCAACTTAAGAGTCCCAAATATTTGGTGTGATGTAGCCCCACTATTTTAGGGTGAGTGAGGTTCCAGGATTAGAATCATAGAATCATAGAATTATCTGGGCTGGAAGGAACCTTCAAAGGTCATCTAGTCCAGCCTCCCCACAGTCAGCAGGGACACCTCCAACTAGACCAGGTT
>BJBW01011334.1:54607-73115 GCA_004320125.1 Scolopax mira | reverse complement strand
GTCCCTTCTAACTCCAAAAATTTCAGTGATATTCAGTGATATTCAGTGATTCAAATCTGCTTTGGAATATTAAGTTCTTAGGGATTTTTTTTTAAGAATATGAAGTATTTTCCTTGTTCACTCATGCAAGAGGCAGCATGTTTAAGTGAGTAAATCTAGTGTTTGCTATTATCCCAGTGACCACTCTCCGGATAAACTGATGTCTATATTAAACTTGGTATCTGTATCTGTGTCTTTGGGCAAGTGTTCAGACACCCTACAGGTTTCTAACATGGGACTGGCTGTTATTTTCATTGAGGTTTTCACTGATAATACAAGTTTGGGTAAAAGATTGTCTCAAGTACTCTTCAAATTTTGTCAGAATGGTGGTTACAATGCTGAGGTTAGGAACTTTCACCTTAATTATCAAGACTGGATGAATCCAGAATGTACATACTTTGGCATTTCTCTTTCTGTTTATACTTTCAATTGTTTTATTTTAGGGAAAGGATTGTCTTTCATTATGTATATATAAAATAGAAGCACAGTGAGACACCAAATCTCAGTATAAATATTTTTAATTATAGCAAGAAGATTTCAAATTAACTGACATTGGGGATTGCTTCAGATGAATAATTGTTGGTTTCTACTGACATTGAAGTTTGCCATCTAAGATACACAATTTGGCAGCTAGGAATCTGTTTGGAAAGACACATGGTTCCCCTGGGTCCTTTGTGCAGGCTATCACAGTTGGCAGAACTGGAAAATATAACGCAAGAAGAGCCATCTATAGCACTAGACAACTATTCTTAAGCAACTAAATAAAGTTCCTTAGGTTGTCCCCTAAATCAGATAGACGTAGGCTCCTCCAATTCCAAGATAGCTGTTTCTGTAGATCAGGTATTGACCTTTTAAAAATGTTAGTCTCTTTCTACATATTATTTATAGAAGACTAATCAACTCCTTTATTTTACTTATGTTGTTGTTTGGGTTTTTTTCTGAACAGCTAAAGAGAGAGATGAACTAATCATAACAGATGGTTAAAAATTAAAAATTAAACCTAGGAGGAATTTTAGGAAAATTAACTTAGAACCAATAAGCTTACCCCCCCAGTTCCCAAACTAAAGAAACGTGTGACTAAGATGCCACTTTAAATTACAGTTATCTCTAGCAGTGACATTTTCTCCTGATCAACATAAATATTCGGATTTCACTTCTCAATCCATGATGGCATATAAGGCCTATTTGGTCACTGAACTACTAAAGCACTTAAAGGTTTACAGAGAGGTGAAAAACACAACAGTCACTCACATTCACAATAAGCGCTTGACTAACATGCTGAATTTGATCTGTTTGGAGGCTGAAGGTAATGCTAAGAAGGAAAGTCTGTATTATAGCAACAGCCATATTAATTCTGACAAGTACATCCATGACTTCTAAAAATCATATACTGTGTAAATTCTAGTATATAAACTCTAGTATATAAGAAGAGCTATTAGATGGCCTTTCAATGCCAGAATCTTCCTTTCTCATCTCTTAGTACATTATTTCCCAGGAAATTATTACATAGAAGATATACTTTTATAAGGTTCTAAATTAATTTATCAAAATTTTAATTGGAGCAAAATGTAGTAAATTTCACATAATGCCAAATTACTTATTGAAGCAAACTTTATGTGACTGCTTTATAACTACGTATAAATTTTATTGCTAATAAGAGTATCTTAAGGAGTTATAAAACACAAGGATGTAAATTGGTTGACTCAATAAAATCAGCTGCAGATATTTTTCTACATTTTCTCATTACCAAATTAGGAAATATATTTATCTCTATAATAAAACTACAACTCTTCATTCTCAGTTGAGGAAACTTATTATGGTCAGCAGAGACACCAATAATCCAATCTGATATTGTTTTAGAGAACATATCTTACCGATACTGTTTACTGATATATGTAGAAAACCAACACACATCAAATTAGGTCCTTATAGTAATACACCTATGTATGCTTTGCAAATGACAAAGACTGACTAAAGAAAAAGGCGTTCAGTAATCCATGCACAAAACCCAATACCAAGCAATAACTGAAAATTATGTATTTGCTTGGAAACTGCTGAGAAAACTTCTGAGAAAATGGCTTTGTTTCAATTGAAGAGAAAAATAAAGTAAGCATTAAACTAGTGAAACCTTTTATTTCCTAGGTACAAGTGATCTTAGTTTCAAGAAACAGCAGCAGCTAAGACTGAGGATAGTTCTTCAGCCTCAAAAATCTCTCAAAACAAGACACAAATGTTAGAAGACGTATCCTAAGATTAACTAGATAACATTAGACAATTCAGATGGAGTTATTAGGTTATGGATGCATAGACTTAGACTCAGATTAATAGTAATGAAATATGCCTACTAAGAATAATAGTCCTTTCAGAAAAGAGTACAACTCATCAAGCGTGTTCTGCACCACTGAGTTTTTGTTCAAGGGGCTTGCTGTTTAATAGCTGTTTGGTGGCATTTGGAACTGAATGCAGTTATTAAACAATGTAAAAAGCTAATTTGTTTCTTGGCAGGAGGAGTTAGCCCTTTTACTCTCACTCAGATGCAAATAAAATGACCCTCAAGTTAAATAACTACAAAGAAGGTAAAGCATATTTATGTGATAAAAAAAAAAAAATGACAGCCTATTATTTGCAGTCTTCCTGTTGGAAGATTTCATTGAAGAAAACATAGATATATTTCAAGGTAATCTGAATCTGATAGTTTTGTGAATAAAATAAGGAGAATCAGGACAGAAACAAGAATATTGTCCATAAAGTAAGTTTCAGTTTGGTTATTTTTTTTCTTTTTCTAATGAGAACATACTTCAGCATAGCTTATAATAGTACATGATAAGATACCACAATTGCATAAAAACTGTAGGATGGCAAGATGTCCCTGGACTGACACCTTTCTTCACACAAAAAAACCCTCTGAAGTCAATTTCTGTGATATAGGAACAGTATTCATTAGAAGTATACAACTATTTCATTAATGAATCCTTTCAGCAATTGTAAGATTTAATTTGATCTTTACTTAGCTTCACAATACCACACTATAGTCCAAGTCTGATGTTGTCTAGATGCAACAAAGTCACTAAAACAATTAACTTTTCCCAGAGATTAAAAAATAATGGAATAGTTCCCAGTAGATCCTTTATTAAAAATATCAAAAAAAAAGTTACTGTACTTCTCTATGAAAATCTCATCATTTGTACTCAAAGATAGTGTAAGAGACAATTTAGAAAGTTAAGGTGGATATTCCCTAGCTGCCTTACAATAGTCGTAGAATCATAGAATCATAGAATGGTCCAGGCTGTAAGGGACCTCCAAAGGTCATCTAGTCTGACCTTCTCACAAGCAGCAGGGGCACCCCCAACTAGACCAGGTTGCCCAGAGCCTCATCGAGCCTTGCCTTGCCTTAGAGAAGGGGCCTCAACCACCTGCCTGGGCAGCCTGGGCCAGTGCTCCACCACCCTCACAGTAAAGAACTTATTCCTAATATCCAGTCTAAATTTGCCCTTCCCCAACTTAAAGTCATTGCCCCTCGTCCTGTCACTGGAGGCCTTTGTAAACACTCTCCTCAGCCTTTCTCTAGGCCCCCTTCACGTACTGGAAGACCGCTATTAGGTCTCCCCCCAGCCTCCTCTTCTCCATGCTGAACAGACCCAGTTCCCTTAGCCTGTCATTTATTGTATCAACTTTTATGAACCATTTAAACTAAACAAGCCATTGCAAACACATATAATTCAAATGTGGATTTGAAATTGAATGGCTAATTTAACATTCTAATCTAAATAGATCAGATTAATTTTTGTGCAGGAGCATCACATTCATTTGTCTAACCTTAGTTATCTAATGCCACTTTAGATATGCTAAGATGTTCCATCTCATCACCATCTGCTTACTCTAAAGGTTGCAGCTTGTAAAGGGCTGCTTCTGATACATGCCAGCCCTATGCAACTAGGCATACTAAAGCTCTAAAATGGCCCAAGATGTCTGTGTTTAGACAGTTGAAGTGAGCCCACAGTGCCTGTTCATCTCTACTGTTTACAAAAGGTTTCAAATTCCTAACTCAGATTTTGCAATCCACATTTGGTTAGACTTCCAGACAGAGTGACAGAGTACATCTGAACCTGCTGAGGGACAGGTCAAACACAGACAGTTTAAATTGCCTCTGAATACTCACATATTTGATTTTACCCAGAAATAGACTAAGAATATTCACAGAAGCCTAGATTCTAACTGTGTACACTGTCTAAAGCCCAAACTGATTTCACTGCAGAGGTCTTGAAGGTACACAACTTAGATTGCAGGGAAGGGTTTAGTGCTCACTCCTGTGTAAATGGCTTTTAGCAATGGTATGTAATTTCCATACTGCTAAATTCTTAGCATTGCCCGTCATCCAGCTTTAGCCTGTTGTAACTTGGAATCTTGAATCAGTGCCCAGGCAAGATAAACTCCACATGTAACAGAGATCATTCTAAATAGACAGTATGATTATGGCCACCCTGTTTGATCAACAGAGACCGAAGCTGTGCCCTGCAACTTATTTTTAGGATCAGAGGACTGCCTTCTCTTTTATTTACTAGTAAAGGTGTATTCTGTATAAGTAGTGCAGTTCTTGCAGCATCTCAGGCCTTTACATCTCCCAAAAGGCAGTATGGAAAAGACTGTATCAATTCATACTGCCTCTATCCTCTGTTGTCTTCTAACACTATTCCAGCAGGTGTTGGGAAAAGGTGCAGCTTTCGCTTACTGCAGACACTCCCAAGTAACATACATATACAATTGCATTTATATCTCAGTGTCAACACATATATCCTGGACGAAACCCATAACAAAGTACAGGAAATCATTCAGAATTGGCTTCAGTATTAGAGACCAGTGACAACCTCTGTTTTATATAGCTGTCCATCCAAGTTTAGTTTTCATTCATATACAATGACTTAAGTTGTTTCAAAGGTGTGGCCTGACATGCCGGTAAGTTTGTAAATCATTGTTATGAGCACCATAAATAACTTGAATCAGGGATTATTTTTTTTCCATATTTCAAGATTTTTGACATTGCTTTCCTTCCAGAATTTAAATGAGAAGTCAAAATATCAATATTACACAAAATTATATATTTCAGAAAAGTTCTGTTGAACAATGTCATTCATTTCCCTGTTATTTTTTGAATGCAAAAAAAAAAAAAATTTAGTTAGTTTGAAATTAGATATGGAATGCTTCAGTCTTGAAGGAGTTGCACTGAAATATTTCAAACATCCATCCTCTTTCATGTTTCAAACACTTTAGTCACACTATATCTAAGATTACTGCAGCATTATGCATCTTTTCTCATTTACATAAATCCTTATGCACCCATATGAGAAAAAATGCAGTATGATAAAACTACTGCTGCTATTAGCCTGGTCAATAACATTTATAGCATGGTATTTTCTTCCAAATTGTTTTAATGGATGCCTCCAAATAAAATTCTGAGACAGACGTGGCACAAAGGGGGTGATTCCACATGATGGGCTTCTAGCAATCACCACTTAAGTCCTGATAACAAAAAATGTCAGGACTGACACTAGGAAGGCTCTGAATTCATTGCCATCAAAGCCTCAGATTTTTTGATTAAAAACTGACATTGAAGAAACCTGTTGAGGAATAAGTGCTTATGGGATTTGCAAGCATCCCTTCAGGGGCAGAAATAAGAAAGAACAGGTTAGTTTGAAAGGGCACGTAGAACAAATTATGTGTGTTAGAAGAAAACAAGTGTAGCATAGCATCCCCTCCCTGGCATAATAACATTTCACAGATAGGTTTTTCTTAATTTTCTCAGTCCTTTCCAGTTGTGTATAGTGCTTTCATAAAATCTTTAGACTATTGCAATAATAAAGGGGTAGTATTTAGTATTCTAAATGGTTAAGATGTTCTATTTGTACTGGTTTTATGTGAAATATGTTTTCTGTTCTTGTAAAGTATTTACATCATGAGGTATACATCCAAGATTTCACATACAAGGGAGCAAGACATTTCTAAATTTATCACCTCCATTCCAATACATAAAGGAATAAAATTAGTTTAACCTGGAAAATACATTTCTCACTTTTCAGCAATTTTTTACTGAAACAGATATTATGATTTGCTAAAGAATTCCCATGGGACTTTCTCTTCTTTCTGAGGTACCAGCAGTGAATAAGCAACTTTAACCACTTCAAATTCTATGAAATATGGAATTAGATATCACTTTGCATAGAAAATCTGTTCTCTTTTGAAACATGAACTCATTTGGAAAATAGTTTACAGTTCTTGAGAGAAGCAACATCAATATGAAATCATCTGAATAGTTCAGAATATTTACAGTATTGAATTCCTTTTATAATTATTTCAAAATAACAACAGGCACTTTGACAGTAAAATATGTTGTTTGTCAAAGTTCTATTGATCACAATAAAGGAAGGCATATTTGGAGAAAATCAAACATAATCTCATTAGTCTCATCAACTTGTCATTCTCCGTGGTACGTAACTTGTATATAAGCACTGTTCTGTGAATTCACATAATGTGTAAATTAAAATGCTAAGTGGGTTACCAATTTTGAGATACTGATAAGTTTAGTAGGAATTTAATGTCAGCAAAATGTATGAATTTATAGTAATTTTTAACTGTCAATTTTAATATTTTTATGTTTCCATTTAAGGATGTTACTGCCAAACTACAATTTCAAATGCAAGAGAATATATTATCTGATAACAGTCACATTCATTTAACAGATTACTTTAAGAAGCAATTTGGCACCAAATATTAATGTTAAAGACTGGATGAGCTCAGCAATCATACTCAGAGATTTGATCCAATGTTCATCCCCATAAATGAAATAAATAAATGAGCTTTTGAAGAACTTAATTAGAATACACCTGGGAAGAGAGAGATTTTTTCTTTTTCCTATAAAACATACTCCAGGCTCTTTTTTATCAAGTGGCAGCTAATAACACTCTCAGTTAGAAATACCGGTCTTGACTCTGCTTCAGTCTGAATTATATTTTTGTGCCAAGCACAGTCCAGTAGCAATCCTATTATAACCCTATTTTTCTTTTCTAGGTCATACTCAAAAATAACCACAGACATGTCTTCTTAGGATGTCTACATTGAATCCCCAACTCACAGTATTTAACTATGAGCTCACTGTCAGGATCATTTCAGACTATCCTAAAGAGCTCTCTTCCAAACAAACATGGCACAAAAAAGTCCACTCCTCAGCAGCATGGATGAAAACCACCTTTTTGTCCTTTGGATTTGGACCAATGACTCTAGCTCTCCTTTATGTAGCAATATCATCACAACAGTAGGATTCTGCTGTTTCTGAGACCTACACAGTGTCAAAGTGTTTCAGCACATATCCCCACACCCTAAAGGGAGACGCAAGAATATTTCTTTCTCATGGTTTTATATCATCGGTGATTTTCATTTTATAGAGAGTTGAAAATGGGATTTTCCTAGTGACGTGTTAGAGCCAGAAGCGAGACTGTCAAATACAAAATGTTGGAACACACTGGACTATGTCAAGAAGCTTAGATTATTTTTTTTTTCCATCAGGTCTTCAATCATGTGCTGCCTCTTTGTGAATATAGTGTCTTTTTTCAAAATTGATTATTACTGATGTTTTCTGTTTGCTTTTCAAGGTAAGTCTGGATATCCTGTTAATGACTGTATTTCACAAGTATTTTTTTTTTCAATTTCTGTTGAAATAAGGTGAAACTGTTAGTAAAGGAAAAGACTGTCTTTTTTTTTTTAAAGTGATTGAATCGTTATGATCTGGCAAGCTACTTGTTTAAAATAATGAAGAATAAGTAATAATAGAAGTCAGGCATACATAGATTGCTTTTTCAATGAATCAGCAGACTTCAAGGGCACCTGAAAAGTTATTACTAATAGATTGGTTTTTTCATACTGAAAACAACCTCATACCTATCCAACACTCTTGTGATGACATGACATATTTTGCTACTGTGCTTTTCCAAATGAATTTTGCCTCATGTCTGTTGCCCTTTTATTCCAATGAAATCACGGTGGATATTGATTAATACAAGCCCCCGTGGAATTTAAAGTCTAAACAAAGGAGAGGTTTGTGGGAGTTTTTTGCCAAGCCAAAATGTTAAACCATTTTGAATTTTTCAAACCCAAGGGATAAGACTAAACATTGTGCTCTGTTTTAAGTGACTCTGGTCATGTGACAAATGTCCTTTCACTGTAATGGAACATTTTCAAATTGTAGACAGAAACAGCCCACTTGGGGATTTCACTTTTAGTCCATGTTCATGGTGCTACAAATGATTAAAATACAATAAGGCTAAGAAGTATGCAGGAATAATGACAAAGCTCTGCTCAGGAATGTTGTGGAACAGATGAAATTATATGAACAATTTACTAAAACAAACATAGAGGATTAAGGGTTTTCATTTCTATCGCTTAAATATGCCTTCTATTACATCTCTTCTACATTTTAAAAGATGTCTGTGAAACTCACTACTCCTGGAAAAGCCTCTTTACAGTAAAAATATTACTAACTAGTACAATCAGCATTCACTTTTGTGCATTCCTATCTATCAACTTCTTTTGCAATGGTGAAAATAAGTAAAGTGGAGATTTTTCAAGGCTTATTTTGCTCTTTAAGGCATTTTGCAACTTCTAGAAATCTGTTTCAAGGAGCTGTCAATCTGACAGTGTTCTTTTTCTCATACTGAGCAGAAAAGCTTTCTCCACAGAAGAAAAAGATGCTAATAATATATGCAAAAGAATATGATAGGCAAAATTCTCACAGAATATCCAGATAATTGTGACTTTGTTCCTAAAAAGTGTATTGAATATTTTCAGATGTCTGTTTTTCTTCATTGTTCAGTATTTTATATATACATGTGCCACTGAGCGAGTGCACTGATACAGACACATTATGGAACAGAGTATGTTATTTGAGTAAAAATATTTTTTTCTTTGGTAAAACTCTTATGTCCCAGCAGTATATTATCATATCTTATTCATTTCATCTGAAATGACATTTCTAATGAAAATTTGTTTGAAATTTCCTTAATATATTGACAGAGGTGGAGTGAAGCACTTCATTCAAAAGAGATAAGGAGCAACATCTTTATTGTTACAAAACAATGATTTAATAAGGTTTGATGGTAGATGGGACAGTTTAACAAGATTTGGTGGCAAGGCATACTTGGTTATTAACTGGATAAAGGAAAGGATCAGACAGATCCGACGGGGAGAACCTCCTGTAGAGACATGAGGTTCAGAAAGGTCTCCTTTGCTCTCTGCACTCCTTCTCAGAGAGGAATCTAGGTGTGGCTGGATCCAGTCCTGGTCCCAGATTTCTGTCAACAGTTTCTGTCTAAAGGATTATATATGCCCAATCAATACTTTATGTCACTCAGCTACGATTTCAAAAGTTTAGCACCCAATTAGTCACTTATCCAAGCATCTGTTGTAGCAAGATATCTTTTAACCTCAAGGAGTAACCTTGAACGGCATCCCTGCTCAAAGGGAGATTCTGGCATGAAGCCCACTGCTATGCAAGAGAGCTCAAAGGGCTCTTGGGCTGTTCACTATTTCTGGGGGTAAGATGATTGGCTTATATTTGTATATCAACCACCATACCAGCATTGTGGTTAGGTGCGTGCACTGCTTAAGTTAGACCTTGGCTATTGTGTTGTTATCTGTCTACCTGAAACCACATTTAATCAGATGGAGCCATCACGACTAGATGTACCCATTATGACCACCATGGGAGGCTATCATTTGGGCAATACAGAACTTTATTATGGCTACTGAAAGAATAGAAAAAGAAAAAATATAATGCTTTAATCTATCATGATATTTCTTTCTAGACTCCTTCTTCCTATGTGCAATTGCATATGCTAAGCAAAACCACTTCTGTGCAGCATAGATGTCATAGAAGAATGCAGATGGAGATGAGAAGATTTTGGCCTTTATTGATACACTGCAGTTCAAATTAATTAATTAAGAATTAATTTAGGATTGTCCTATGATCTGATCACAGTGTTCCCTTATGATCTTTTTGGTTTATGAGTACACAAATATAGAGCAGCATAACAGATGTCCTAGCTTTGTATAAAAGAACCTATCTACCATATATTTCTAACAGTGTCAAGAAAAATCTGTAGGGAAACGTCTGGACCATATGCTTGATGTTGCATATCAGGCAAGAATTGACCTTCTAGACAGAAATGTTCAAGCCAAAATCCTTAGTAGTGTCCTTTCCATTTGCTTTACTTACTTCATATTCAGTATACAATAAGCACACTAGAGGATTGAGAGCTGATGGCTGTCACATCTGAGAGGTGGTAATAGCTCTCATTACATCTGCCACTGCAACTAAAAATGCAGATTCAGCTGACAAACCATCTAAATTTGGCTGAAGGATGGAAAGCAACTTGTCAGATTAGAAATTAAAAATACTATGATCCATCATTTTGTTAGTCAACTTTACACAAGTACTGCACTGAATTTGGTAAATGTAGACTTGCAGAAAATCATAAACCAGCAAGTCAGGTCAATATATTTTATTATGGGAAAAGAACTGAATGTCTCAATGTATACCCATGATCAAAGACGTGTGTCTTTTACAGAAATACCCATTTTATATTTTTTTAAACACTGCCTTCTCCATTTTAATGTCAAATAATCTGTAAAAGCAATCTGTAGAAGTGTGGTTAAGAAGGCCTGTGTGTTATAAATTGTCATAATTTTAAGGATCCTACTGGCAAGAGTCCAGTTGATGGACAGTTATTGTGAAGACCCTTATTTGAGGTTGTTAAAGAGTTAATCATGTGTTTTCCAAGTGCTTCCAAAGAAACAAAACAGACTTGGGTAAATTAAAATGACCTCCTTCTTTTGAGCAATGTTACATCCATTTAAATGGAGATTCTACCGATGTATCTTACCGAGAAATGTGCAATCTATAGACTTTCAACTATGCATCTACAATCTTGACATCTCATATTCGGTAATTTGTTGTCATGAATGAATACTGTTTGAGGGGCCAGGGGATGATAGAGATACTTCTCTGTCTCTGGATGAAATATTTCTTAATGCACACATAGAATATTAAGTTGTCTTGCATTTCTGTGAACCTCTCTTTACAGCTAGCAAAGGAAACACATTAACTGCAGAGCATTATAATTTACAGATTTTATCTCAAAACTGAAGCACTAACTACATGTAAACCTGGTAGCTGAGGTTTAAATTTATACAAAAGCCTGCCACCCTCCAACCTGACTTCAGAGAACTGCAGAAAAGAGGACGACTCTAAAAAGGGAATATCTTTAGTGACAGGTGTGATTGTGGAAACAAACCAAATGGAAAGGACAATTGGTAGGTCTTAGACATGGTTGCTTTGATTGTGTTGTGTCACTGTGTTTGAAAGACATTCCTGTTAAAAAGCCAGCTACAGCATAAGAGTGTTTACAATGTTAGCAGTGCATGGAAATCTAAGACGCCTAACTCTGCCTAAGTGTAGTATGGTGAGTTGTCATTCAGTCTAAAGAAGCAGCTTATGGTATTGTCATGCAAAAGTTCAAGAGACAAAGAAATTAGCAGCTCTTCTGTCTCCTTTAAACTAAGAGGAAATGGAAGAAGTTTTTCATGCACCTCCTGTGTGGTGGGAGATTTATTTTCCAATTTGCTTTCCAGTTCTGTGCATACTCTTTAAATATAATAAAATAACATTTTTTATTTTTAACCACACTAAAATGTTAGAACATATAGCACACATTTTGGAGTCTTCTAGAGGGACTGGAAAAGTGTAGAGTTGACAAGGTCATAGCTAGAAGACATAGGAGCAGCATAACGAATACGCAGTAGTATGTGCTAGTAGAATCATAGCATCATCTAGTTTTGAAGGGAACTTTAAGATCATTGAGTCCAATCATCAACATAACACTGACATAACTACCACTAAATGGTGTTCATAGTAGAACAGGGAACTCCTGGTTGCAGAGGCTATGTGTGTGGGTATAGCTAATAAAATTCCCACTAGAAGGTTTTCAAAACTTTAAACTATAACTGAAGGTTACAGCAGGAAGGACAAGTCAACCGGGTGGTCTTTTGCTTGACTTGATAGAGGAAAGACTATGAAACTATTATCATTATACACTAAGAATTAGATATTATTTATTACTTATTTATACTTGTGCTAGTGTTTCTTATATCCCTTGAATAAAAATATTATTTATTAAACTTTAATTCATGGGAGACAGTTGTTTGAGTACCAAAAGCTTAATACAAGTAGCCCAAGTTTGATGACAGATACTTGATTGAAAGGTGTTTTGGAAGCAAGACCCTATATTTTATTCTACCTATGGTTGCTCTCTGTCAAGTTTGGCAGGAGGGTTATACAATCCCTTTTTTAGAAAAAATGTTATTTCAAATTACAAAATTAACCCAATTTTATGATTTATAATATCCTTTCTAAATTAATCCCTTAATCTCCAAAAATCAAATCTGGACTGCAGTGGTTCTGCTTAGTTATCAATCCTCAGAATAACAAAGTATTAACAACTCAGTGACATTTGTTACTGGGAAGTTCCAACTCTATAGCCAATGCAGGATGAATAAGGTCACTCCCAGATTAAAACAGATGTTGAGATCATGGCTTAAAGGTAGCCTGCTTGAATTATATTTTCATTAGAGTCAGAGAATAACTTAATTCCTAACACTCAACTTCCAAATATAGAATTTAGTGTAGGTGATACTTAAATGAAAAATATAAATAAAATTAATAATCAATTACTTTTTCATTTAAGTATGATATTTATTAATATCTGCTACTGAATATGCAATGATATTATTGTATGAAAATCTTGAGCATTGTTCAACAGTTCCTGGTAAATTATCTTAAAAGTTTGAAAAAGCTCTGCTCTATGAAAATTCCATGCCAAACACACTTAGAACTTGTGCAGTCCATCAGAAAAAAAAATAAAAATAAAAAGGTGGTGGGTGGGGCAATGATTTTAAAGACTCTAAGATTAAATGATGAAGAATCTCCTGATGAGTTAGAGGTTACTTGCTTGCTGCAGATGATGCTGAAGCCAACAAAGGCTTTGATACTGCAGAAAAATCATAACTCTCTGTATCAGATGTGGTGATATTAAGAGTCTAGAGAATAAAAACCATTTCACAGAACAAAAAAAAATCAAATAGAAAGCAAAAATATTTTTGAATAAAAAAAATGTATTTCTTCTTGCATTAAAGCAATGGTTTGGTTAATTTCTCTCCGTGGTAATTCTTCAAGAGCTGTTAAGGAACTAAGAGCCACACTTCTTACTTCTTACCTTAATAATTTTCCAGAATACCTCATTCCCAGCTATTTCAGTCATTTGGGATGAGGAACTATACGCAAAAATAGACTCAATGCGTAAATCAACTGTCAAAGAGAGGTTGGAAATTGGAAAGGTTAAGCATTATTTTTGGTTCCTTGAAAGCCCTAATTCAAAATTCAAGATTCAAAATTCAAAACATTTTTCAAAAAAAACTGCAATTGGATGAATACACCAGTTATGCATTAATTCAGCTACAAATAAATTTATATACATATAGGTAAAGCACTTTTAATTCTCCTTTATTTTTGGCACTCGGCTTTTCAACTTTTAACAGTATGCTTGAAATAAAAAACTCAACAGAATATGTGACATACGAACCCCACAGAAATGTGATATAATAAGTAAGTTAGTATGAAAAGATTTTTTCCACCTTTTGACAGCTTAAGATTTATACACTTACATGCCTCAAAGGGACAAGATTCATATCTGCTTCATCTCTTCTTAAACTTTATTTGCAGTCCTCACATGATGGTTCTGATGAAGTTCTTTTCTGTGTCTCAAAACTTTACTTAAAAATAAATCTTCAGTTTTCTCTTTCAGTATTTTTTATGAAACAACATTATGATTCTCATCCATGAAGCATACTAAACTTCTAATATTCCCAAAAGGGGGAAACACAAAATTTGAATCTAAACTACTATCATTCTGTGCACATTTTTGATGGGTACCTTTTGTCTTAACATTTTCCCCAGACCTCCATGACTTTAGAGGTGAAGCTGAAACACTTGTTAAATTAATTATATTACATAAAGGAGATAGATACAGTCAGACTGAGAAGTAGTATGAGCAGCATTTAATCTAGTAGCTGGGAAGAAAATTAAAGAGCACCCTTCCCTCTCTACCCCATCTCTGCTTCTAGCACCTTGTCATCCTTCTGTGCAGCAGAAATGTCACTCTAGCTGTAAGAATTTTGTGCATATTTACTCCTCTTCATAGATTGGTTTCACCCTATTTTTACCACATCATTTCTGTCTGAGGCTACCTGACATACTTATTTTGTAATACATGTAAGTACAGAACAGTCTGGGTTTCTATCACTACACCAAGTCCAAGATGATTTCTTATAAAACTGGGAAATGTTCTTACCTAATTTTTCTCATGTTCCTCAAAGGCATGCTTGGTCCCACTTTACTGAAATGAAAAAAAAAAAAAAAGTAATAGTTTTATTTTAAACTGCTACAATTTGGACATTAGATAGATTTATTTAAGACATATTTTTCAGAAATTACTTGCTTCACTGAATTTTATATCATGATTATTATATTTGTACCTTAAAATAGTTTTACCATCTTGAAATGTTTTGCCGATTCAAGAAATATTTCCTATCACTAGATAATGTGGTCTTTCAGAAGTTTTTAATTATCTCTGGATTTATTATTACCTGCCACTGTATTATGCAGATACCTCTTGTGGTGATACATAGTTTCAAAGTAAAGTACAATCAGAAATAGTTAAATCTAAGAATAAAAAAGGTGGCTGACGTCAAAACTGCTACAAGCTCTACCCATTAAAAACGCGAGACAGCAAACATTTAGAGGCAGTCTAATAATTTTATATTATAAAATTGTTTCTCATAATTATACGTATGCATAATTTGAATGCAAGCTGAATGTGGAGCAGAGCCATAGTTACTGGCACAGAGTAGGAATTAGAGAAGAGTGCTGTGAGTTCCATTTCTCCTGTTAGTTCTTGCCTGAAAGATGCCACACATTTCATTCCACAGGAAATGTGGAATGCTGTGATAGTGCATGATATGATACCCACTAATGCCAGGCTTGTCTACCTCTGGCCCTAGACAATCTATGACAAAAATTGTTCATGATTCTACTGCAGAAAACTCTAAATTTGATAACTAAGAATAGTTTTTAATTTTCTTTTTGTCAGATTAAGAATTTAACAGAAACTTCCATAATTCCTGTGCTAGAATTATGGTTAGTTTCAATGGGTATATAAAGAGAAAAATGAAAGACAATTTATAAAAAATATGAAGTTATAAATAAAAATCCTTATAGAGGATATATTTGGCACGTCAATAATAATGGATAATAAGTACTGACAATTGTAATTTAAATTACGTAAAACAGATTTTTGATCATCATTTTGCTTCTTAAATGCCTGTAAATGTAACTGTAAAATTCTCAGTCTAATTGTTTGGTCAATTTGAGCTGGAGACTTTCTGTCACATGAATGGAAGTCCATATAATTTGCAATGGAAGAAACCAGAGCTTTTTTTTTTTTTTTTTTTTTGTCCCTCTTAGACCAAATATAATTGATACATTATTCAATCAAGTAACATGTTTGAGAGATTTATAAAACCTAATCATTTTAAAAGCTTTGAAACAGTTTAGAAAACTGCTTAAAATTATTGAACTGAATTGTGTGAATTTAATGAGTCCTTGATATGCTTTTGAATATAAAAAAATATATATTGTATAGTTATCCAAGATTAACTTGTATCAGCCATCATAGAATAGATACAAATAGTCATGCATATAGTGTCACCTATCTGAGAATTATTACAATAGTAGCTTCTAGCACTAAAGATCTCCTGACATCTTTTTTACCTCTGTAGGTTATAGTAGTGAATTTTTCTCATCAATTTGTGTATATGTGAGAAGACTAGTAATTATTAGCTGTTAAGTGCAGTGAGTTGCTTTCAGGCCTCAGTTTCATTACATGTCTAGACACTCATTCAGGGAAGAGTAAGTCATGTATGTCTTACGTTAAGTCTACAGTGATACTTCACACTTTGGATAACCATGTTAAGAAAAAAATACAAAAAAGCTAGATTAATAGGGGGTTTTATGAGTTTTCATATTGTGTAGTAGAGCAAGGCTGATTTTACTAGACTTAATTATAGCTCTATTTAGGATTCTTTTAAGCATCAAGCCCTTTTTCTTCAATAGTCTGTGAGGTTCACAGTAATTTTTAACTGAAGGGGTGTGTCTCCTATCATTTTTATCAATCCTATTATTCCTCTATTAGTCAAGCATAAACAGGCCTGCATAAATTACATTTTAAACTATTAGAAGTTTTCTTTAGAGCAGTTCTATACACACTCCCATATTATTTAAGGGCAACTAATTAAATTAAACTACAAACTCTTCACAGAATAATGAGGATTTTCTTTAATATTCTTTCCAGACAGTTTCTAAAGAACTTCTGTAGGATTTTTGCTTTTTTTTTCAAAAGAAAAGGACTCTCGCACTGTACCTGGCAATGATTATTACATTTGTTCAGGACAGATGGAGAGAATTGCTGGAATATTGGCTATTAGGAACAGTGATGTAATAGTTATCATAGTCAGGACAAAATAACCTTAGTCCTTAACTAATTTTGGGGGTTTAATATCAGCTATTCAATAGGACGAACAGACTGGGTATTATTTTCACCCATGATATTTTTTATTTCAGTTCATTTGTAGCAATCTTTTAAGCTCACATCTATTACATCTGAAGGCATGTAAAACACAAGCACTGTGTTGTTTTCAGATTGGAATAGTTGCACTTTCTATTGATAATATTTGGGCACTCTTTTTCAGAAAATTACATCCATGTTCACAGTCTTTTACAAGCAGGGCAGGGTTCTGAATATTTACTTTCCTTAGTCCTGTTGAATAACTATAAACATTACCTATAATAATTTTCAATTGCTGCTAATTTGTGGGTCATAACTAGCTTTCCTTAGGGCATTCATATAATAAAGATTCCTTTGATAACATGAAAAATAAATTCCATAGGTTGAGAATCCTAATTTGGGATTGGGATTTACACTAAAGTAAAATCTCAGATAGCAGTCTCAAAAGCCAGGCAACTTGCACATGCTCACTGTATTTACATGAGGGACTGAGATTTGAATAAATGAGGTAGTATTTGCTTCACCTAAATTTAAATAAGTTCAATACACGTATCTACATATTAACATCTAGATATCCACCGTAATTGGAGGAGATTACCAATAAAGTCAGTGTAGTCTAGTCTCATGATAAAAAGTAGACACCTCTCTAGACTCTGTTAAGTTAGGTTCCCAGCCTCATAAGTAGATACATTCTTGATATTGTAGGCAGGACTCAGTTCTCTAAAAATTATTTCTAATACATTTTCTGTCCAGTCTCCATCTGCAACCAAGAAAGCCACAGGTCTTCCATAAATTCTGTATTTTATCTTTCAGATATCTGCAGGTGCCTCATAAACTGTTAGGGCATCAATAATGATAGTAGACAGATATGCTCAGGCAGGTGAATCCCTCATGAGACTATATGGATATGAAGCTTATTGTTCTTCATACTGTTTTAAATCAGATATTGGAGCTGAACGAGGAGTTCAACCATTCTTTATCAGAGCAGGGGCTGACAAAACCTATGGTAAGATGACAGATAGCAGTGAAGGCTTATAGAGAACTATAGGAAAAAACTGTATGATGGAAAGAGTACTGAAGTACTGCTAGAGATGATCTCAGTCTTCTTTACAAGACATTTTTAAGGGACGGATTAGTCAAATGTCTCTGACAGTGACTGTAGGGATGCAGAATTAATGCCTGAGCTTGGGTTAGATCATTTCTTGAAATGCATTCCTGTCTTTCAGCTATGTGTTGCTTAAATGGTAGTTGAGTGAACAGCAGAAATTTAGAGTATGGATTTGTCTTTATTTAGGGTTTGTTTTTTTTCTTTAGGTCAAAAAGGAAAATGCTTCATCAGATGGAATATTTGACAATCCTCAATAACACAGCAAATATTCCAGTCCTCTGAACTTTTATCAAAATTTGAATAAAATTTATAATTTTTAAAATATAAATATCTATATGAAATTTTACTATGTTTCAGTTATAAAATTATGATAATATTTACTACAAATCCTTATAATTTTTTGAGAATCAATGGAAGGTGTTCTTAAATAAAACCTCAGCAACACCAGATCTTGTGATAATGTTTGTTTATACTCATACTCCTGGAAAAGAACAAGATATTCACTGAATACTGATAGGTGAATTTTAGTTTCTTTTTTTCAAAATATCTATTTTGAGCATATTTAGGGCATTATTTATTTGCCCATGCAAAAGAATTTAAGAAGGTGTCGTGGTTTGGCCGTAGATGGGAACAAAGGACC
>BJBW01011334.1:13178-54479 GCA_004320125.1 Scolopax mira | reverse complement strand
AAATGGGATGGAATACCTGTATCCCTGCTAGGTCCTGGGAACAATTAACCCTTTCCCCACCAGACCCAGCACAGAAGGCTGCAGATAAGCTCTTCTTTTCTTCGACGTATTTTTAATTCAGGCTGGTATCAAGACTTCACAAACCATGTAAAACTTACTTAGCCTCTTAGAGACTGTATCAGCTCAATAAATTGCCTTCTTGTCCTTGCCTCAGGTTGCCCAGTCCAATTTTGAACACAATTACAGTAAACAAACAACAGCTACAAAATACAATGTTCTGTTTTTAAATATGGATAAAACCTTTTTTTTGGGGGGGGGGTTCTAGCCTGTCCAGTAGAACAATATAACAATATTACTTTTTTAATCTAGAAAACCATTAATGAATAAACATAAAGGACTGCTGGCTTTATAATTTGAATATGGCTTCAGATTCAAAAAGAAAATAATTCTCACATAAATAGGGAATCAATTAAGTAATGTTGAGCATCTTTTTAGTCACAGACCAGTCTAAACTCCCGATCCAATAATTGTGTCTGGATTTCAAAATCCCAGATCTAAGCTCTTCAACAACCACAGTATAACCATAAAGCCACCCTCATCACAGCTACTTAAAGAATTAGAAAGTAAACTATTAGCAGTGTGCAAGTCACAATTTCTGCAAGAGTCTCATGACCACTACTGATTTTCTATACCTGGAAAGGAGCCAGCATAGTTTCCTTTTCTCATGGAGTTCCTCTCTTTTTGATGAAGATCAATAGCAAAGTGCTTCAGTTTATGCTTTAAAAAAAAAAAAAAATGTTTCTATATAGTTCCTTAATTTTCACTCAGAAACTGAAGGAACACAATCCTGCATTCACCACCGTAAGTTGGGGAGAGGGGTGTCATGTTCTTTAATCACTTCTTGCTCAAGGTACTAGATAGAGATCCACTTTATCTTTACAGTCAGGCAGTATTAACTACTTTAACAGAACATATGCTTCTGCAGTATCCCTTCTCCTGTGCCTTCTCTCTGATACGAAGCTCTATCGGTTAAAAGTGTAATTCCCGGTAACATAGATAGCACCAAATACTAGATAGCTGTATATATTGTTAAATGAATTTAAGTTCCAACAGATCCTTTTCCTTCATTGTGGTACTGGTTTTGTAAGAGGTATCTATCTAGCCTAAAAGTGAGAAAAGAAAACTTTTAAATAATTACAGCAATACCACTGAGTTTATCTCCTCTTATGAATCTATATGCAGGTTTCATACCTGTTAGTAAACAGAGATAAACTAATTTATAGAATTAGAAAACAGAGTGCTATTTTCAGGACCTGTAGTTTCCATAAAATCTAGGTGAGGCAGTAGCCCTGCCTGATATTATACATAGGCAAATTTACATGGTTTCACATGTAGCTCTAGCTAGTAGATGTGATATTCCTACCCGTGAACCAAAGAGATGGAAACTGTCTTTACAGTTGTTTAGGATAGTAAAGTCTTTACTTTAAAAATCAGACTTGGGAAGACATGAAACATCATTTCTGTTCTGTCTTCCAGTAATGCAACCAAGAACCACTTTGGACAAAAAGCACTGCCTGATTTTCAGTGAGAAACAGCAGAAATCACTGCCTGGATGTGAGAACTTAACACATTCATCTTCTAATTAACATTGTAACTTTCTCTCCTCGTTATCACTTCTGTAAATTCCCCCAGCTTCCATCTTCCCTGGGAGTTTAGTTCCCTGTGTCCCAAAGATCCAAGGCCTAGCACTAAATCAAAACAATTTTAACTTGACTCAAGAGTTCTGACGAAATTGTTAAACTGTCTGGAGAAAAAACTGTTAGAAAATCAGTAGAAAGGTATCGCAGGCAGATTATATAGATAGGAATCCTTTCTATCTCAAGGATTCAAAAGGAAAAGCATTAGCACAGAAAGACACATAATCCCAAATAAACATAAAAATAAACTTAAAAAAGAAAAAAAAAGGAAGTGTTCAAGACCAGGCTGGGTGGAGCTTTGAGCAACCTGGTCTAATGGGAGGTGTCCCTGCCCAGGGCAGGGGGGGTTGTAACAATATGATTTTTAAGGTCCCTTCCAACACAAACCATTCTATAATTCTATGATTTCTAAGAGGTACTGTGCTATCATAGCAAGGAAATATATAAGAAATATTATCAGAAAGAGAAGCAGCTTTTCTTAAAGACTTCAGTTTTACGGTATCTGCTTTCTTCCAGAGCTTCCATTCGGACTCTTGTTCACTGACATTCCCTTTTCTAGGTACCCATTTAAACAAGACCATCTCAAACTTCTGACCTCTTATCCTATCCTATTTCTGAGAAGTACTTTACAAGAAAACTACTTTTTTTCCAACTTTTCTTTTGGAAAGGAGACAATGTCTCTAAATTCTCCTTCTGAAGAAAGAGAAATTATTTTTTCTTCTCTAATTAAGTGACCTAAAGATCTGCAATTCCTTGACAAAAAGAATGATTTCTGGCTAGAGGAAGGAACTGCAGATCTTGGAAACAGAAAAGAAAAGGAAACTACCAATCAAAGAAATAGCTTACAAATAATTTTTAAATTTCTTATAGGATCAAGATTGGATATAAACTAAATCTGAAAATTTATCTCTAAGTAGAAACTGAAATCTCACAACAAATAAAATGAAGTCTAACAACTTCAAGTAAAATATCTGTGATGAAGCTTTTCCAAGAATGTAAGAACATCTTTTAGGTTTGTTTTTTTTTTATTTGGTGGGTGGTTTTTGTTGTGAGGTTTTTGGTTTTGTTTTTGGTTGGTTGGGTGTGGGGTTTTGGTCTGTTTGTTTGTTTGTTTTTCCCAAGGAAGCTGGTATCCTCCCTGTAACAAAAAGGTTTACAAAAAAGAGAAAAATCCAGCCCTGGTTGCTGTATTCTGTACTGAAATGCTCGTGCTGTATGCTGGGGCCATGTTACAGCTCAGAGAACTAGTCTGTTGATAAGTAGTATCACCCTTACACTAGACAATAATATAAATGTTAATTTCATATTCAGTACTGTCCAGACACTCAAGCAATATGTTTCTGCTAAAATAATACCCTTGGTCATTTCTTCATTAAACTTCTTAATCCTTAGTGCAATGAGAATAGTTATAATTTAGCTCAGTGAAGAGAAGAAAAAAAAAAAACAGGCCAGAAAAATGATAACAGCTAGAAACTAAACCTTGGCAATAATAAGAAAGAAAGAAAGAAAGGGAAAAAAAAAAAAAAGCCTGTAGAATGCACTATCTGACATTGTTTGCAAGCTGGCAAACACACAGTACAAAGGTGGGAAAAAGATTCTAGCGAGCCAGTTATCTCCAGTGCTAGTGTAAATAACTGATCTTCCTGCATGTAATAGCAGAGCAACTCATTAAAAGCTCACCTTTACCCGAAGAGTATTTCCCAAAAAGAACAATGATGGAATACAGCTCTTAAATAGCATACCTTTCAATGTGACAAACTCTGCTGTCTTTCATGGAGCTTGGGAAGAGGGTCTCTGGGCATTGCAAATATTCCATTTCTTCTCATGACTTCCTCATTATAAAGTTCTTGGGAGCAGAATCACCAGGATCTTATGAGTAGGGACTTTTATTCTTTCCCTTATTCCATTTTATTCTCTGTGTATTTCTCCAGGGAAGCTGTAGAAGAACTAGTGAACTGCATATAAAACATTTTTGCTTCTTCTGATAAGGCATTAGTGAGAAGAGTAGTGCCCAAAAATAACATAAGAACGTCAAAGTACTTAGATTGAGGAACACTAATCTATTTCTTTAGACTTGTATCTTCTGGAAAGATCCAATGATTAGGAAAAAAATCATTGTTTTGTCATAGGGAAAATAATTTTTTATTGTTCACATATAAAATATTACGTTGTAAAAGACAACATAGTTTTATACGGCTGACATTTTTTGACAGAAATTACTCTTGTAGAGCTAGAGCTTCAGTTTTAAACAAGAAAAAAAAAAAAACCTGCCCCTTTTCAGCTGTTGTGTCTAAAAAAACTTCCCACAAGGCAACTCTTCCAGCAATTGTATGTAAGTAACTCTATACTAACTGCCCCAGTGGCAGCTTGCTGGAATAATAAAGTATCATCACAAACTCTTTTTATTAAAAGTCTCTCATTAGAATAAAATTAAAATAATTATTTCACTTAGAAGTTTAGTTTTTCATTCATGGAAATAAGTACTTTTTTAAGCAACAGAGAACATGCATCATCTGTCTTTCGGTAATATTAGGAAGTAAAAGGTTAAAAGAAAATATTTTAATCTAATGGAACATCTGATGCTGTATTACAATGCAATTTCTACAAAAATGTATACTTGCAGTATCTGCTATTGCATCAAATGCATTTTTAATGATCCATGTCTCAAGCAAATACCAATAGAAAGATTTACAGTAACAGTAATAATCTCATGTCCAAAATCATTACTCTTTAGCCCATTGTGTGACAGGAATGCAAATTTCAATCATTCATTGCATTCAATAGCAAGCAAGTGACCAAGTAACATACCTTTGTTCCAGCTGCCCAAGTAACACTTGCAAAGCAGAAAAATATCTACATTCTCTACAGCTTTTTGTCCACTAAGAGAACAAATCTCTGATTAGAGTGACATACTCGGAGGTGAAACAGTGGATATGGAAAGGGGAGGGGAGATTAGAACACAAGCTGGGAACCCAAGGAATGTGATAATGGATCAACTGGAACAGATGTCAAGAAGATAGTCTGAAGGAGAAAGGAGGAAGGAGAAAAGGTTAAAAAAGAATAGAGAATAATTATAGAAATTGAAAAGGGACTGTTTCAAACAGAGGGGCCTGACAATACTAAGATGTTTGTTTCTAGGAAACTAGGTACAGTGGATTTTACTGAGGACTAAACAATTTGCTTTCTTTTTAACACTTTACTGCCTTGACAGTTCTTAGGTATTATAGCAACTGTTTCCTGATGTTTCTATGACAACGCACTGTCTGCTTTTGGTAACTAGTAGTATTATCAAAGTACATTCTTTTTATTGTTTAAATGATAAGAGAATGCATACAGCTGGACATTTATTTTATCAATTTCTCTAGTCACTCTATCTGTGATGAAACATGTTTAAGAGTATTTTATTTTGGAAAACATGTTACTGTAAAAAAAGAGTAAGGTATGAAAATCACAGTCATCAAAGAGAAAGATAAAAGATCCTCCAAGTCACCTGATGCTTTGCACTTTTAATGTACTACTGATCCCTGCAAGATCTGATAGTATTTTGTTCAGTGCAGTAATAATAGTCCTGAGCAAATAATTTTCTGTTAACTGTCTTAGAAAGTTAGCCCAGAGGTTAAGAGATTTCTCTCTGTCAGGAAGTTTTATACTCCCATTCTAATTTTCACTGTCCTTTGTTTCAGTCCATTATTCCTAATTAACCTTCATTTATCACCCCAAACCATTCCACTTTCTGCTTGGAGATTAGTCTCCTGAATATTTGTGATTGCTATGAAACCCCACTCTTTTCTTAACTCCTCAGAAGTCCTTGCTCCTATTCTTCTGATAGTGATTGTTTTCTTATATTCTGAACTCTGCTTAAATTGTCAGTGTCATTCTGGAAAGGGGTTTTAATGACTGAAAAGTGTATTTCACCTGGAAGAGATAATTTTAGTTCTGTGTCAGAAATAGTCTGGTGAAGAACCACTGGGATCACTAAGGTGTTTGGGTTTCTCTTGTATGAATAATGGTGGTGAGAGCTAAGCAGATGACTTACAGAGACCCCTTCCAATCTCAACCATTCTGTGATTCTATACCTTTATAGGAGACCAAAAGCATGTCATCCTTGCCATAATACAAATATGCACATTAGTTGTACAGACCTTGAAGATTTTCCTCATTCTAATTTTTTCATTCTTATTTTCATACTGAATATCAATGTTTTAGAATAAGTATGTCCTAATGTCATTTTCTGAACAAATCTTACGTTGCTTTCATCTCTAATTTTCTGCATTTCTTTTTATTGTATTGCTGCTTCATAGACATTTACAATGTTTCTTAACATTTGTTTCTTTCTATTTCACATTTAAAAAATGGGACTCCATGTCTCAACAGTGAATCAGGAGAGGTCTTACAATGTTCTTCCAAGACCTACCAGATGAGACCAAAGAAAGGGCAGCAGACAAAGAGTTCCATGCCATCTTTTGCACATTCCTGATCTTTGGGACCTGAATTCCAATGTGCACACAAAGAAGCATTTAAACATTTTCTTTGGCAGCTACAAGAAAGATCATCTTAATAGGACATCACAGCATGAGAGAAGAACATACTTCTTAGCAGAGAGATTTGCTACTTTCTTGTTCTGTAAAATGTATATTGGTAATTGACAGATCTGGCAGTTCTTTGTCTTCTCTCTAACCATTTTCTTGACATTTAGACATACTCTGTTTACTTTGTATATACTTTAGAAACTCATAACTACTTGACATACAGCGTTTTGCAAAAAGGCAGTCATTCTTTGTGATTTGGAAGTAGCTTCTATTTGTTTTTATTCCTGTATTAATCTTCCCCGCTAGCATATTGTTTAATTTTTTAAGAGTCTGAAGCTTGATAGCACTTTTTATGTTCCTACTGAGCTAAATTGGCCTCTGTTGTCCCTTTATCTCTTCAGACGTCTCTGGGATACATTTCAGTTAAGGTTGTTATAGCTTTTCTGGAATCAAAGCTGAAGTCTCCTGGAACATTTTGTAATGCATTCTATTTAAAATTAGTGACAATTAAAATATTAATATTTGGAGACTCCTACCTTCTTAAAAACATCTGGATAAAAATTATTTATTTTCTTTCTAGTATTTTACTTGTTCTTTCCTATGTGCATTTGTCAGTTCCTTCTCAAGCCTGTAGAAAGAAACATCTGTACCACCAGAAATAGAGGTGTTTTTTAGTACTTCAGTGTTTATCCCATACAGATATTGACTTAATAAAAAGGCGGGGGCCAAGCATGTTCCTTCTGGACTCTGTTTTCCACAGAGGGAAGCTTGGACACATTTTCAAATGTAATATGTTCAAAAAAGTCCTTCATCTTCTTTTCAAGATGGTCTGTAAACTGCCTGATATATACCATCAAATACACCATGATATATTCACTGGACACCCATGTCTTCTCTCTAGACAGTATTTTACCTTTTCCTGAATAGCTGACCATAAAACATATGAACTTAGCTTTCAACCATAGGGTTTTTTTTCAAATCCATCCTATCTTTACTTCCAGTTATTATTTTGTCTCACTTTCCCCTTTTCAATGACTTCTCTCTTATCTCTAACCTTTCTTCGTATCAATTTTTGGTGAGCTTCCCTTGGTATTGTCTACTTCGCCAGCACAAAAGCAGCTCATGTAAACATAAAACACTTAGGCGTTTTAAGGCATTATTAAAGCTTATTAAAAGAGATTTATACTTATTTTAAAACTCTCTCAAAATAAAAATGTAGTATTTATTATGTCATACAGATCTAAGAACTGATTGCTATCCTCCAAATCATACCCAGTGAGAAATCATCATCAATGACTGGTTTCCCTGGGTTCAAGAGCAGTAAATACATTTCTAGTATTCCAGTTGCCTAGGAAGAAAATAACAGTATCAAAGAATTTCATGATGCCAAAAGCCTGAAGGAAAGGTAAAGAGCAAACAGAACAGAAAAGTCAGACAATGACTTTGAACAAATTTGGCTACCCAAACAAAATTAATTCTAGAATAGCAAGTAAAAAGCAATATATTTAGGAACAACTAATGCAGGTTAATGAAGGATGTATTCTGGAAATCACTAATTAGCGCTGAATTTGAACATGAATTGTTAAGGCAATGGCATAGCTGTAGATGTCATATTAATTTTAAAGCAGTGAGAAAGAGTACCGATTTTGCCATTATATGCATTACTGTTGAGACAGCATGGAAAAAATGGAATTGCCATTTTCTAAAACATGTTAAGACACAGCAGAAGGTGGAGGAAGAATGGGAGGAAGTCTTTTTCTTGATAAATAGAAGTCATTCTGTCTAGCATATTAAAAAGAAATTAATAAGAAGTTTCCTTGCATGCACCCATGACTAATACTAAGGAGTTCTTGCTCAAAATGCAACAGGTAACAGAGAATAAGAAAATAAAAAGGGAAGTACAAGTAATCACTTTGATAATAGTAAAACACATGAGAAGACTTTGGGTTTTTGTATCTTCAAAATCATCATCAAGCTTTGTGCATATGTAGTAAACAATGGTTCCATGCTTCTTTTGGGACAGCAGTGAGTCTCTCTCTGGATGTTCATATTGAATGTGTTGAGAAAGCATAGAAATTTAACCTGAAGACTAAAAAAGAGAGCAAAGCAAACAACATACAAAACCTCCTGAGAGCTCTTCATATCTGAGAGAATGGAATTAGACCATGAAGTTTAACTAACAGAATCATAGAATGGTTTGGGTTGTAAGGGACCTTAAAGATCACCAAGTTCCAAGCCCCCAGCCATGCATGTCCCAGGCAAGGGACATCTTCCACTAGACCAGGTTGCTCAAAGTCCCATCCAGCCTGGCCCTGAACTCCTTCAGGGTTGGGACATCCACAGCTTCTCTGAGAAACCTATTCCAGTGCCTTACCAGATTTTCTTTCTAATATCTAATCTAAATTTCCCCTCTTTCAGTTTAAAACCTTTACACCTCCACCTCGTCCTATCACTATACTCCCTTGATAAGCTATCTCTTGCCATCTTTCCTGTAGGCACCCTTTGGGTACTGGAAGGCTGCTATAAAGTCTCTCTGGAGCTTTCTCCTCTCCAGACTGAACAGCCCTCACTTTCTCAGCCTGTCCTCATAGGAGAGGTGTTCCAGCCGCCTGATCATTGTGGCCCACCTCGGACCCACTCCAATAGGTCTATGTCTTTCTTGTACTGAGGACTCCAGAGCTGGACACATAGGGTCTCATGAGAGCAGAATAGAGGGGCAGAATCACCACCCTCAAACTGCTGGTCATGCTTCATTTGATGCAGGCCAGGATATGGCTGTCCTTCTGGGCTGAAAGTGCACATTGCCAGCTCATGTCCAGCTTTTCATCCACTAGTTCCCCCAAGTCCTTCTTAGTAGGGCTGCTCTCAATCCCTTCCTCTCCCAGCCTTTATGGAAACCAGTGATCTCTCTAAGCCAGGTGCAGGACTTTGCACTTGGCCTTGTTGAATCACATGAGTTTCACATGGGCCCACTTCTTGAGCTTGCCCAGGTTCCTGTAAATGGCATCACATCCCTCAGGTGTGTCAACTGCATCACTCAGCTTGGTGTTGCCTGCAAATTTGCTGAGGGATCACTTGAACCCACTGTCAATGTCATTGATGAAGATATTCAAAAATACTTGTCCCAACGTAGGACATCACTTTTCACCAGTCTCCATCTGAACATTTAGCCATTGACCACTACCCTCTGGATGCAACCATCCAACCAATTCCTTTTTCACCAAACAGTCTCGCCATCAATTTATTCCCCAATTTAGAGAGAAGGATGTTGTGGGGGACTGTGTCAAAGGCCTTAGAAAAGTACAGATAGATGACATCCATAGTTTTTACCTTGTCCACTGATGTATTCTCTCCATCACAGAAGGCCACTAAGTCAGTCGGGCAAGAATTGTCCTTGGTGAAGCCATGCTGGCTGTCTGGAAACATTCCCCTGCCCCATTCTTCCATGTGCCTTACTATAGCTTCTAGGATGTGTTCCAAGATCTTCCCAGGCACAGAGGTGAAATGTCTGTAGTTGCCAGGGTCCTTATTTCTACCCTTTTTAAAAATGAGTGCAATGTTTCCCTTTTTACAGTCACTGGTATCTTCACCTCACTGAATCCTAATGTGATTGTCACATGTGTCTTTTGGGGTTTAAATTTGATACCCTGATTAAGTAGAATTCACAGTTTTGTATGTCTCAAATGAGTCTGTTATGCTATATTATTATTATTGCTTCAAAAAAAGCACTAACAATTCTGTTAGATTCTTCATACTATCTTTTTGCTGGAAATTACAACTGGACAAATAAAGAGGGAAGGAAGACTTCCTTTAAAAAAAAAAAAAACAAACAAAACACATTTTTTGTCTTCCCCTTCTGTAGGTTTGTTTTATGAAAATACTCTAATGACAACATTTTACATTAGAAATATTTAGAGACCATACATTCTTCTAGGAAGGTTGTTGCAAGAATTCCATTTTAAATTAACATGAACAGTATATGTATCAGAAATGGATTAGGCTTAACCAGCCATTGCACAAAACTATTTATCTGCTCAATCATAGTTATGAAATAGAAGTTAAGTATTGAAATATCGCAATCAATGCAAAGAAGGTAAAAGACAAAGTGGACAATAATTCCCTGAAGTCATGCTCCAGCCTTAGAGGTGTTACATACCTGAAAACTAATTGCAACTATAGTTTCTTGTAAATTCTTAGTGCAGCTCTCTCAGCTCTAAGACTTTCTCCAGATGCAGCTCCGTCTTTTTATATTTTTTTTGTTGTTGTTGTTTGTTTTTTTCTAGATAGTTAACAAAGATATCAGCTACTAAGTTCTATGTTGAATGTGGCAGCTAATTAGAAATGCCTGAGAATACAATCTAAATTAAGACACAGTGCACTGTGGGGCAAACATGTCTGGTTTTACTGTCCTTCCAATTATATGTTTTATATATTTGCAAAACTAGCATACAACTGCAGCAGTATGAAACTCGTGGCAATAAAATCTTTAGGGCTTACAAAATGTCATAAAAAGCTCACGGACTATTTCTAAATAACATCATGAATTATTTATGAAGCAACTTTCAGAATTTGGTTTTCTGTCCTCCTTCCGTTTATATTAGATGTCTTAGGGTCATCAATTTCAGTTTATTTTAACTTATAAATTATAATCTTTCACTTTTGCTCTAGACAGTAATAAACTTTGGACATAGTGTCAAATAAAATGAAGCTAACCATTTATGGCATACATGCAAGACATGCTTATTAATTAAACATAGGCATTTAGAAAGATGAAAATGTTAAGTGTCCACAGCTTCAGGGCATCTTAAAATTTATGAGAGCTTTACTAAATTATTTATTTCAGTTTCATCTGATAATTAAAGTTAAATAAACAATTTGCAACTAATCATTTTTTTCCTAGAAAAATCATCCTCCTCTTCTATTTGAAAATGAAGTAATAAGATGTGGTGGGTTGACCTCAGCTGGATGCCAGGTGCCCACCAAGCCACTCTATCATTCCTCTTCCTCAATTGGACAGGGGAGATGAAACATGACAAAAGGTTCATGGGTCAAAATAAGACAGGAAGATCACTCAGCAATCGCTGTCATGGGCAAAACAGACGCAACTTGGGGAAATTAATTTAATTTATTGCGAATCAAATCAGAGTAGGATAATGAGAAATAAAAACTAAATCTTAAAATGTCTTCCCCTGACTCTTCCCTTCTTCCCAGGCTCAAATTCATACCCAGCTTCTCTATCTCCTGCCCTCGAGCAGCACAGGAGAATGAGGAATAGGGAGTGTGGTCAGTTCATCACATCGCCTCTGCTGTTGCTTCCTCTTCATGCTCTTCTCCTGCTCCAGCATGGGGTGCCTCCCATGGGATACAGTCCTTCACGAACTTCTCCAAAGTGAGTCTTTCCATGGGCTGCAGATCTTCAAGAACTGCTCTGGCTTGGGTTCTTTCCATAGGGTATAGTCCTTCAGGAATATACTGCTCCCGCATGAGACCTGCACAGTGTCACAGTCCTGCCAGAAAGCCTGCTCCAGTATGGGCTTCTCCCCAGGTCTATTCACCAGCTGCAGCTGCCTTTGGAGCATATCCACCTTCTCTGGCATAGGATCCTCCACAGACTACAGGTGGGTATCTGCTACAACCTTGGACCTCCACAGCCTACAGGCGAACAACCTACATCACCATGGTCTTCACTTTCGGCAGCTACTGTGTAGCAGTTTTTACCCTTTCTTACATATCTTATCCCACAGGTGCTACCACTGTTGCTGATTGGTTCAGCTTTGGCAGTTGTGGATCTGTCTTTGAGCCAGCTGGCATTGGCTCTACCAGACACAGGGACAGTTTCTTGCATCATCCCACAGAAACGTCTCCCACAGTCCCCCCACTACCAAAATCTTGCCATGTAAAACCAATACAGACGCCCAACCCCATGCTCTGTAAGGAGACAGCAAGTCACATGCAGGACTGTCTCTTCCCTTCTGGGTTGGTTTTTTTTTTTCTTTTTTAGAATTTTATTTTAATAAAATTATTTCATTTTTATATAATTTTATTTCAATTATAATTAGAATTATCATTAAAATACACATTCACCACACAATATACAGCCTTAACAAATTTAACTTACATCAATAAAAGAATTCCCCTCACCAAAATCAAAATAACATCATCACAGTACCAGCAGAGGTGGACTGGTAGATTTACACAAAATCTACCCCTCATTCCTCCACCACAATTATAACAACAAAAATTCCTCATAATTAGTCCGCTATCTAGCAGGTTTCAACCAATGTTTTTCCCGTTAGCTTTCCAATTTCTATTCTTATCCCAAATTCCTCATGCCACTCTTTGGGACCAAAAAGGACTGTGAGCTGTTGACCTTGGCTGGCTGCCAGGTGCCCACCAATCCACTCTATCACTCCCCCTCCTCAGCAGGACAGCGGATAAAATAAGACCAAAGCAACCCTCATGGGTTGAGATAAAGCCAGCTAATGAAGAAAAGCAAAGGTCATGTGCAGAAGCCACAGAAAACAAAAAGATTTTTTGCCTACTTCCTATCAGCAGGTGATGTCCAGCCACTTCCTGGGAAGCAGAGTTTCAGTATCAGCAGGAGATGTTCCAGTAAACACCTTAATAATGAATGCCCCCTGCCTTCCTTCTTTCTCTTACCTTTTATTGCTGAACACGACGTCATATGGTATGGACTATCTCTTTGGTCATCTTGGGTCAGCTGTTCTGGCTATGTCCCCTCCCAAATTCTTTCTGACTCCAAGCTAAGGGCAGGTTTGGCTAGACAGCATTGATTCTATGCTCAGCAGTAGCCAAAGGACTGGTGTGTTATCAACAGCGCTGTAGCTAGAAATAAAAAGCACAACACTATGAAGGCAGCTATGGGGGAAGTTACTTCCATCCCAGCCAGACCCCCATACAGTTCTCTAATAAGAAAAATGAAAGGTTGTATGGCCAGTGGAGTTTCTGTGGACTAAAATGCTAGGAACTTACATACTGTTGGACAGACCAACCATGGTACATGCTTAAAGCCTAGACATACTCTTCAAAGAGTCTTGTTCTTCTCTAGCAAAGCTGTAGCACCAACAAGTGCAGGAATATCCCCAGCAAACACAGACCAAAGACGAAAAATAGATCTGGAAGGCATGTTTGTCAATAAAGTTATCATCCCCGTGTATGAGTGAGTTTTCAAGCTGGTTTTTTGAACTGAGTGAAGTTTGTGAAGGACTGGGGGAAGAAGCCTGAACTGTAAGAGAGGCAGTGCTTCTCAGTGTTTATGAGCTGAAAGAACAAACTTATCAGCTTTGTGGAGGGAGATGAAGGAAGCTTTCTGTTTGTATCTTAGTGTAGATGTGTATCTCAGATTGCTGTCTAGGACTCCCTTTACAAAAAAATGCAGAGAAATTACAACTTCTACAGTAAAACTGATTTCATTCTAGGGGGGATAATGACATTTGGTCATGTGAACAATGCAACAAATGCATATATTTCTCTCAGTTGAACAGAAATGGAGCTTAGGGCAACCATCCCAACTGTAGATGTTTAAAGTCAAGAGAGATTAATCCTGCCTGGGGGCTTTGCCTTCAGAATACGCATGAACTCATAAGTTTCTCTTTCAGGACTGGAACAAAATTCTTCTCTAATAATCTTCAGCAATTGTGCAAACTGCACCATATAGTAATGAACCGTCACTTGCTGACTTCTGTAGAACCACTGTACATATAAACAACTTATTGTTTTGTGCTTCTGGAAAAATCAATGCTTAAGATCTAGTCAAATAACAAAACATTTTGGCAACTAAAATGTGAAGATAAATCTTTGAAAAATGTAAATTTTACAGAATGCATATAAAATATTCTTGGTATGAATTGTCTAATTAAAACCCCATGTCTTTATAATTCCATAGAGTTTATATAATATCACTGGCCAAAATATTTTTTGGACTCAAAACATGTTGACCTATCCCTCTCAGTGAGAAAACATCAGATACAGCACTGAATACAACGCAGGAGGAAGCTGAGTTGTCTAGCTCGAACACAGAATTGTCTGACTTCTAGTTAATGTTGCAGTAATTTAGCTAAATTTAGCTAGGTATTGTAAAACCATTATCTTAAATGGAAGTGTCAGGGGTGAGGGAGAAAGTAGCCAGGAGTTAAAGACCTGTTACTAAGCTTAGAGTATTCACCTTTCCTGCTGAACACAGGATTTAATTTCTCAAGATAATAATGTATTCTTTGACAAGAAAAGCAAGCTAGACTTGAGTGGAATTATAGAATCATACAGTATCTCAAGTTGGAAGGGACCCATAAGGATCATCAAGTTTAACTCCCTGCTCTTCTCAGCACTATCTAAACTAAACTATATGGCTCAGAGCATCGTCCAAGCGCTCCTTGAACTCTGACACACTTGGTGTCATGACCACTTCCCTGGATAGCCTGTTCCAGTGAAGAACGTTTACCCAATTCCAATCTGAAATTCTCTTGATGCAGCTTCATTTCACTTTCTCATGTTCTGTCGCTGGCCACCAGAGGGAGATCAGCACCTCCCTATCCATTGCTCCCCTTGTGGAAGTTGTAAATCACAATGTAGACTGCCCTCAAATTTCTCTTTTCCAAGTGACCTTGGCCACTCCTCCTAAGACTTAACTGTGAGGAAAGACTTAACTTTCACCATCTTAGTTGCCCTCCTCTGGACACTAATAGATTGATGTCTGTCTTATTTTGAGGCACCCAAAACTGCACACAGTACTCAAGGTGGGACTGCACCACCGCAGAGTGGGACAATCATCTTCCTCAACTCAATGGCTCAAGTAGTACTTGAGACTTAGTACTCAATGGCTTGAAGTCCAGATGGAGAGCAGAGACAAGTGGTGTTCCTCAAGGGTCCATGCTGGGACTGATATTGTTTAACATTTTTATCAGCGATATAGACAGAGGGATTAAATGCAAGTTTGCAGACGACACCAAGCTGTGTGGTGTTGTCAATACACCAGAGGGATGGGATGTCATCCAGAGGGACCTGGACAGGCTGGAGAGGTAGGCCCAGGTGAACGTCATGAGGTTCAACAAGAGCAAGTGCAGGGTTCTGCACCTGGGTCAGAACAATCCTCAACATCAGACTAGGGAATGAGGTATTAGAAAGCAACCCTGAGGAAAGGGACTTGGGGTGCTGGAGGATGAGAAGCTGGACATGAGCAGGCAGTGAGCACTTGGAGCCCAGAAGGCCAATCACATCTTGGGCTGCATCAAAAGATGCATTGCTAGCAGGACCAGAGAGCTGATTCTTCTGCTTTACCCTGCTCTGATGAGACCTCACCTTGAGTACTGTGTGCAGGTCTGGAGCCCTCAATATAGGAAAGACATGGATCTGATTGAGCAGGTCCAGAGGAGGGCCATGAGGGTTGGAGGTATTGGAGCACCTTTGCTACGAGGACAGGCTGAGGGAGCTGGGGTTGTTCAGCCTGGAGAAGAGGAGGCTCCAAGGAGACCTAATATCAGTACCTGAAAGGGGCCTACAGGAAGGCTGGGGAAAGTCTGTTTACGAAGTGACAGGATGAGGGGCAATGGCTTTAAGATGGAGGGGAGCAGGTTTAGATTGGAGATTAGGAGAAAGTTCTTTACTGTGAGGGTGGTGGAACACTGGAACAGGTTGCCCAGGCAGGTCATTGAGGCCCCATCCCTGGAGATATTCAAGGTGAGGCTCAATGAGGCCCTGGGCAACCTGGTCTAGTTGGGGGTGTCCCTGCTGACTGTGGGGAGGTTGGACTAGATGATCTTTGGAGGTCCCTTCCAGCCTGGACTATTCTATGATTCTGTGGAGAATGGGAGAGTAATGGACTTCTCCAGGGGACTCGGGTCAACTTGAGTATTCAGTTTCCAAGAAAAAAAATCTCAAAAATTGACTTGAACCAGACAGTAAAACTTCTTTCTTCTACTCTCTTAAATTAGTTTTTTACTTGGAAGCTTCTAGGTAACAAAAAAAATTTCCAGGAACATCTTTTCAAGCTTAATAACTTATTCATACATTCACTAAAAGAGTTAACTATCATAGTGCTAAATGATGACGTCTGTTAGAACCATGCATTCTGAATACAGCTTGTCAAGGAACATTTCTAATAGTGTTAAACCACAATGTCCTTTCAGTCTGATGTATAAAAAGAATAGTCTAGTGGTAAAAATTGAGTAGTATGTGTACATACTATGGTCTGCATTAAAGTATTGATCTATCTATATTATAAAAACAGGTAGAAATATGTCCTATATTTCATATGGAGGTACAAACACTATAATCATGAACCAAGTTATATATTTTGTATCTCTCCTTAGAATTGCATTCTATGTTCTTGTCCTTCCACATTGATTAATTACTAGGACATACAATATCAAGTATGACCAGAAAATTTTTACAATTTGATCTATTTGTTTTTTTAAAAAAAAATGAGTTTCCTTTCACCCCTGAATAATGTATTGAGCCCAGAAAATCAAATGAGAAGTCTACATCATTGTGAAGTTTGTATAAAGTTGGATCTGCTAACTTTGCTCTAACAGTATTTGACACCTACTGCAACTATGGAATTTAAAATCCACAAATTGCACAAATCGACTCTGTAATTTTGTAACACCTTGTAATTACTCTAGCTTATGTCATCAATGACTGCAGATCAGCCCTCTAAAATACTTGGTTTTTTTAAATCCTGTCAGGGACATAGAAGTTTGTCTGCAGTACAGCAGCTTAGATTTTAGACAGGGTTTTCCAAAATCTGCATACTCAATCATTAGTTCTTAACTCTAATATACAGCCAAAATTTCTCTAAGACATCACTAAAGAATTTGAACGACACTGTCAACCTGTTGCATATAACTGACAGTTTTAACCTTTATGTTTTGAGAAACATTCAATAGTTTTTCCCATACCACTTCCCAATAATATCTATTTTTGTGTTTCTGGATTATGTGTTTCAGACAGCCTCCCGCATGCCAAGTTATTCAAAGCTGCAATATAAGCCACAGTTAAATAGAGAATTATATGACATAGATTTCACCATCTGGCACAGGAGCTTGATCTTTTTTAGATGTTCTAAAATTATTTGTCAACCAAGAATATTTCATTAGATAGCTGTTATGCAGTCATGATACACTTTATTATATGGAAGTATATAAAAATAGCACTAAAATTCAGGTTATACACACTTTAGGCATATCCGTACCAACAGGTACAAAAACATTTGCAATGATTCCAAAATACCTAAAGCTTGTGGCAATTTAGTCCTGTAAGCACTATTGCTATATTTAAATAGCAATGTACTAAAGTCTGTAAGACCAATCAAGAAGGAAATTTTACAAGAGTACAGCACAATTTCATATTCACAATAATGGTAGGAGTTGGTCCAGACATTATTGTACAATGCCATTAATATATAACAGCACTTCACTAACTCAGAATTTTTTCTACTATACTTCACTGTGTAGACATGTCTTCTGATGTCACTCTGAGTTGACAGGAGAAATTAAAAAGATAATATGGTCTGAAATGCTTGTTAAGGTGAGGTCTTTAAGGTCTTATAAATAAAATAAGCCCTTGGATTTCAATAGAGGTGTATTGAGTTCTGCCATTCACCGACTGAAAAGGCATATCTATTTGAGATTTTAATTTGCATTACCACAAACAAAGGATGTTTGTCTTAAGAATCCAAAATTAAAACCAGGGAATCACTGTTTTTTTATTAGCATTATGTGCTTTACTGCAATACATTTTGGAGAATCACAGACTTTGATTGAGGAATATGATAAATTGATGAAAAGTATTTTTGTGTGGTTTTGGTGATTTAAAATAGATTCCTATACAAGAGGAAAAATGGCCTTTGGTAGCAAAGAATCCAGGAGCAGTTTTCAAAAAAAAATAATTCCAAATTCCTGAAGTCACAGAGAAATGCCTGTTAAGATTATTCAAGATAAACCTTGCAACTCCCAGGACTCTATCAAAAAACCTCAGTGAGTGCTCCTCTGCTTTTATAGGTACCTTAATTTCTTGAAATCTGTCTGGCAGCTCTTGAAAACTCTGATCATACCTATGCACATCATTCATAGACAAACTGTAGCAAACCTTTTTAAAAGCAGAATTCTAAAAATGTATACCTACTTCCATTCTCTTAATTCATAAGAATTTATTTAAGCTTCACGAGAAAGAGGGTCAACAGATTAGTCAAGTACCCTGCTGTTCCAATTTCCTGATGCTGCCAGACTGGTAGCTCTTCTCAGTAACTCCTAGTTCTGAATCAGAAAGGAGGCTGAAACAGAATAATAAAAAATGAACTCTATAATGGGGAAAGGAGGGTAAGCTTCAGGCAAAAAGGCTTGAGTGGGAAGTTGCTTTTGTTCCAGGAACCTGGCATTCTGATGAACCATTGAAGCTTGAACAGATAATGACTGTGCAGAGAAGCAACCAAGTCATTTGAACTGAGTCAGCTATCTAGGAATACAAATATGCTTGGCTTCTTGACTGCAGTGCAAGGGCTCCTTCAGCTCACCAAGTACATACACCGTAAAAAAATGGTACTGAATGCAAACAAACACATGATGGATTCTTACTACCACCTCTAACCTAGGCAATATCTTCAGCTGGCAGATGGATTACTCCAATCAGGGTATTTCGACTAAACCTAAGATTGTGGAGATAAGAGCACAGTAACTGAATACATGAAATCAATCCTTGCTGCAATTGTTAAATTGTTAGGACAATTACCTACACTGTCATCTCTGTGTCAAATTATGTGATAAGTAATCAGACAGGAAAAGGGAAGGCAGAAATCCTTCAATTTTATCGTTCTTCTACCAGCATGCATATTTTATTTCTACTAAATTATTTAGAGAATACTTTCTGGTTGTCTACAGAAAGCTCAAGATATTTTTATGTATCATTAAAGAATCTGATGACCTATATCCACATGTGATGGGGAAGTCCCATGGGTTTAGTTAAAATTCCTATCATTACATACCTTAACTCTAACAAGGTACTTGAGCTTAATCTATTATGCTATTGCTTTTTTTACCATCAAGCATGTGACATGCTTAAATGTATAATTGTAAGCAGCTAAATGCCACTTACTTTTTGACAGTGATTCTCTGACAGGACATAAATAGTATTTGCCAAACTGGAGAAACTACAGTTACAAGTCATAACTTTAGTTACATAGTCTGTGCTTTAAAAAAAACCAGTCTCATCTACACCATTTTAGTGCAGACTATTTGTCTTTCTACGATCTGAAACCTTTAAAAAAAGTTCTCAGTGTCCATGCTGAGGTAATCAACATGAGTACAAGTTTCAGCATGTGGTCCTCAATCCAGATTATATTTCAAACTGTAAATTTTTGCTAATGGACTTTTCAAAATTCATTTGATGCAGGAAAAATAAAACATTGTGCATAAGCCTGAAATCCTTCTTCTGGCAAAATCCTTATGAACCTAATGAAAATGTCTGAGGAAAAAAATGCAGTGATGGACCTTTTTAGCTACATAGAGTAGAAAACAAAAGTATTTCCTTTGAAGAATCTTACTGATATGGAAAAAATAAATCACAAAGTTAATATTCATAGTATTTCTACTTTCTCATTTGGTCAGGAGTGTGTGGGGCAGGGATGGATAATGCAATAGCCTCCCTGTATTTCTATAAACAAGCCACACTTTGTTCAAAGCTTGTTTTACTTGGCTGAAACAAGGTTTTGCCTAGTAACTAGTGTTATTAGACTATATTTTTTTTCTCACTTTCAAATATTTTATATAGCTCACCACAAGTTTTAGGACCCCAGAGGAACCTAAAACTTCTAAGAGCTTTCGCAAAAATAGATGCATCAAACCAAACAGTACCACAACAGGCAAGTTATTTGAAGTTAGTTTCTCTCAAAAAGAAGTTCATCTTTCAAGGTGAGCCAACATTTTAGAAACATGCTATGAGTTCATCATCAAACACAAATTCATAAACTCTCTAACATCTCTGTAAAACTGGGAAAAAAATCCCTCTTGTTCTTGATATGAGACCTGCAAATATTTTTCTTGATATTTATTTCACCTTTTTCCATTTTACAAAAATATGTCCTTTTTTTCTGCTTACCTAGTATACCTAAAATGGATACAATTACTTGAATTGCATAGGTTTCAGAAGCACTTCACTATTAATGTACATCCTTGCTTTCTCTCAGCATCATTGAAAATGTCAGCTTAAAAGGGAAAACAAGTTATTTTTTGTTGATGAATTTTCTTCTTCCTGAGGAAGAAATTAAGTTAAAACATTTAGGTAGGAAATTTACTGTCTTTTTCACAGTGATCTAAGGGTACAAAGTAATATGACTAAGAATAAGTGATTTATTCTGCACAGGAGAATCTGAACTAGAAAAAGACACTGAAGAACAATTATGTTCTGCACATGAGGTCAAAGAGACAAAGGGACTGCATACTTAAAAGAGATCCATGCAAGAAAAACACTCAGCTGATCCTCCTGAGAAGAAATCATAATTTTCAGTGTATACACAGGCTACCAGATGAAATGCAGGAAGTGGCTGGCTTTTTTCCTTTGGCAAAGCAACTGTGTCATACAAGAGCAATTGTTTTATTCCTCTAAAGTAAAAGAGGAGTCAATCTTGCTCAACTTATCATGAAATGCTTTATTTAACCCATTCTATTTTGATGAAAGCTGTTACCATTTTCCAAAAGCAGACTTCTTTATAGTGAAGGTCCATACATCTAACACATTTGCAAAGATTGGAGTAACCTCATCCATCTGTTTAAAAAATATTTAGAAAATTAACATCTACATACATATCACATTTAGCACGTATTAGTTAACAGCATTTCGTTTCTGTAATAATTTTGTAGCAAGCAGAATTTAAGAAAAATTATTTATTCTGAACAAAATAAATAAATGGTAAAATGAAATTTCTTTTCTTCAGAGTAGAATAATCTACCCTTCAATCAGAATTATATATTTTTAAAAAATGTCCTGAATAATTACAAGGAAAGCCATGTTTTGTAAGAGATCGGTAAGGTACAGGAAAATACAGAAAAGTGAAGCAAGGGAGACCCCTTGTGGCCTGATTCTCATTTAATACAGACGCCATTCAGTGATTCTATTAATTACAAGATACCATGGAAATAATTATATTTTCTATAAGGAAGTATGATAAATAGTACTAAAACAGATAATTCATGGTCTAAAAATTCTCATTGATGTTGTTAACTGAAAATTAAACACATCTTTCCACTTCCAGGTTATTTTGAAGAAAAAAATAATTTTTTTTCGTGAATTTTAAATCAAGCTGTCTTCTTGAGGCTCTAAGTGAAAACATAAAAATTTGAAAAAAAAAAAAATTACAAAATTTACAAATAAATCATTTTACCTTCTCTAGACAAAATTATGTGTGGAATTTTACTCGATAAAGCATATTCATCAAGAAAACATTTCTTCATGAAATATTTATTAAAAAAAAGAAAAGAAAAGAATTTGACTGACAACTTGTCTGGTAAAGCAGACTGTCTACCAAAATAGAAAGCTGCTTTATTTCTTCTTCTTTTTTTTCTTAATGTAACTGAAGAGAGTTTGCTTTAGAGAAGCAGATAACCCATCAGCATTTAGACAACCTTAGGCAGAAAGCAAGACCTCTGGAAGAGAATGAAGGCAAAGAGAAAGGAAAAAGATTAGAAGAAGACTGTCAGGCCCTCAAGATTAATTCATGAGCAGTGGGGAAAGGGAACTCATGACTTCACAAGACGAGGAAATATCTCATAGATAAAGGAGTAACTATATCAACCTATCTCAGTTTGGAAACCACATTTCAGTGGTTTCCAGTGATAGGATGAGGGGCAATGGGCACAAGCTGGAACATAGGAGTTCCACTCAAATATGAGGAGAAATTTCTTTACAGTGAGAGTGACAGAGCCCTGGAATAGGCTGCCCAGGGAGGTCGTGGAGTCCCCTTCTCTGGAGATTTTCAAGACCTGCCTGGATGCAGTCCTGAGTGATGTGCTCTAGACAATCCTGCTTTAGCAGGGAAGTTGGACTAGATGATCTCTAGAGGTTCCTTCCAGAGGGAATGGGGGCACCAGAGAAAAAAGCCACTCTGCTCTTTGCTAAAACTATCAGTCTCCACATCTTTCCTCTCTGTTTTCGCTGTAGTTAATTCAATACAAACACAAGAACAGCAAATCATAAATGAGAGAATTTTTACAAAGCATAGATCTCTTCCAACCAAGGTGATAGTCACTGCATTAACATTCCCCTCAATCCAACTTTTAGAATTTAGGGTGTTTTCAGAAGTAAAACACTTCAATAATTCATTGGGATTAGTGAAACAACCAAACTTGATTACTAAGGCAATTGTGCTAACTCACTGACCGTTTCTTGGCTTTCTGTAAGTATCCTGATGAAAAACTTGGCAGGAGGTGCCACTTAGCCCTGTAAAAGAAACACAAATAACTTAAGCAGCAGACCACCTGCTCTATTATGTCATCACTAAAGTACTTGCATTGTACCCACAATCATGTTATAACTCAGTTGCAAGGGGAATTGACTGTCTTGGAAGTGTAAGGTTAGATGGAATGGGAAAAATTGGCTGCTGGATTAATGCATGAACTTCAGTTTCTACACTGTGAGAATCAGGCCTTTTCTTCATGGCTGTCTCTATGAGACTTCTCTTCCTTCATTATTAATGCCAGGGAGCTACTCTGGTGTGATGCTCCAGTTCCCATAAGCAGCCTGGCTGAGGACAGCCATGGGCCCTGTGACACCAGGCCTGGGGCAAATCTGCATCTCTTGCAATGCTCAGAGTCTTGTTAGAGGCAGCCAGGAGCACACCACACATATGGGCCAGGAATTTATCACTAGCCAATTATTATTTTAACAGTATAACTGTCCACGCTATCTAATTGTTATATAAAGTCCCATTAATCACCTCCTTAAATCTGTTAAAAAGAAAGTCCCTCTTAGATTCTACTCTTTTTCTTCTGGTGTTACACTCCCTTGTCAAGTCTGGGTGTTTCTGTTGAGCATTTCAGCCTTGATATTGTTCGTAAGTAGCCAACCCCCTTTTTCAGAGACTGTAGACCTTCCTTTTCTCCATGAGGTGCAGCCAAAGCTCTCTCTTTAGCCAGGCTGGCTTTCCTCCCTGGTTCTCTTTAATATCTGGACAACGGGATCAAGCGCACTCTCACTGAGTGACAGTGAGAGTCACTGCAAAAGTCTCTGCAGTGAGAGTCTGCAAACAGATTTGCAGACCACACCAAGCTGGGTGGGAGTGTTGATCTGCTGGAGGGTAGAGAGGCTTTGCAGAAGGATCTGGACAGGCTAGATGGATGGGCTGAGACCAACGGGATGAGGTTCAATGAGGCCAAGTGCTGGGTCCTGCACTTGGGTCACAACCACCCCATGCAGTGCTAGAGGCTTGGGGAAGAGTTTCTGGACAGTTGCCTGGCAGAAAAGGACCTGGGGATGTTGGTCGACAGCAGGCTGAACCTGACCTGACAGAGGGTCCAGGTGGCCAAGAAGGTCAACACCTTGATGATCTTAAAAGGTCCCTTCCAACCTAGGTGATTCTGTGATTTTTCTAGTCAGTGTTTCTTCATCCTAGCTATGCTTTTCTTTAATATGGTAACAACTCAGTATTTTATGGAAAAACAACTCTTTACATTCTGTATTTTAGATCATCTATGAAAAGGAGATATCACCTTGAAATTTTTGTACACAAAACATGATTCAAAAATGAGCAAAACAATTTTATTTCATAATGTAGCACACTGAGAAAGCTGAAAAATTGCACTGTAGAATAACAATGTTACAGACCTATGAAACTAATTATTTTTAGCAGCCTAAGAATTCTGATTACTCTGGTAACATCTGGTAACATATAACAAAATATATCTGATACTATTACTTTGGGGAATAATTGTTGTTTCATTTTTTTGAATTTAGTCTGGCCAGATATTTAGAACTACACAATGCCAATGCTAAGTCAAGGCTCAAATTTTAATATAACTTTCTTTTCAAGAGTTTTAATGGCTCTGTAGTCAGCTTGTAACTCTCCCTGGGGCATCACATATCTAGAATCTGTCTTCTGTGTTTGTATGGTCCTTTGTATGGCCTTTCTTATGTCCCAAATTAAGAATGACCTTATATGACCATTCCGTGTTTTCTTGAGAGTATGATGTTCCAAGTACTACATTTTAAAGCTCCATGCACATTACCTATGCAAGTGTCATTAACCTTTCTTTCCCAGTAAGTTTTTTTTTTTTTCCATTTGCTGCTTTTAGGCCTTTAATTCCATGCCAAAATACTAACATCATTTGCACTAACAGACTTTAGTAATTGCCACAAAATTCCACATTACTTAGCTAATTGCACACTGTGGTAACCCATCTAAAAATCACCGTTTTCTATATCAGAAATGTAGCTAAAACATTTTTTTTTAAATCTATTTCAAGGAAACAATATATAGAGATAATGTCACTGCTTCTTTTCCTTAATTCATTTAATAAGCTTAATTGCCCTAAAAATCTGAAAACAAACAAAAAAAAGAATATACAAACTGTTAAAATACATCTGTCACTTAGAATGTTTATAACCAAGTATATGAATAACTCGAATAATATTTTCTTTTAGCAGAAAATATGTAGACATTTTTAAGTCAATAATTAAGCATTGATAATATTTTCACTTTCCTCTTTTTTAAGGAAAAGAAGTGTTTACTGACAAAGACATTTGATCCTTATACACTGTGTCCTATCCTATACAAAACAGAAGAAAATAAAACATAAGGTGAAGAAATCTGCACTGGCTAAATGAATTGATGGATGGTGAGGTGTCCAGAAAACCTGTTAGACTCCCAAGTGCCAAGAACGTGATGAATAGTGTAATTTCCAGATCATAGTGAGAAGCAGAGTATCCAGGGGTCAATACTGTAGCCCATTTTGTTCAACGTCTTTATCAGTGATCTAGACAATGATACAGAGTACAATATCAGGAAATCTTTTAGTGGCATTAAACTTTGTGAAGTGCCTGACTCAAATGGACATGTATCAATTCAGAGGAGTAGAGGACTGGGCCAAGAGAAACCTCGTGAGGTTCAAGAATCACAAAATCAGAGAATCATTTAGCTTAGAAGAGCCCCCTCAAAATTAGCTAGTCCAACTCCAACATTCAAGCAGAGTCAGCTAGAGTACATTGTTTGCTGAGAAGAGACTGTCTCACTCACCTTCATTTCCTTCTGTCAAGTATTTATACACATTGATGAGATCTTGCCCTGACCCTTCCCTTCTCCAGGCTGAACAGTCCAAGCTTTCAGGCTCTCCTCATACAAAAGATGCTCCAGTCCCTTAGTCATCTTTGTGTCTCTGTGCTGGACTTGCTTCAGTAAGTGCATATCTTTCTTGTACTAAGGAGTCCAAAACTGAAGACAGTACTCCAGATGCAGTTTCATCAGTGCTAAGCAGAAAAGGATTGTCTCCCCTAAGCTGCTGGTAACACTCCTCTTAATGCAGTCCAAGACTGCATTTGCTGGCCTTATGTGCTATGAGAAAGGATTTCTGGCTCATGTTCAGCTGCTGTCCACCAGAACCCCAAAGCTCTCTGCAGAACTGCTTGGTATATCCCAATGCCTGAGTTCATTTACCCGAGTAGAGAACTTTACATTGCTCTTTTTTGAACTTCATGAGATTACCTTCAGCCCATTTCTCCAGCCTATCTAGGTTCCTATGAATGGCAGCACAACCATCTGTCCTCCCAGTTTTGTGTCATCTGTGAGAACTGGATGAGGATGCACTCTGTCCCAGCATCCTCATTAATGAGGTTATTAAATAGTGTTGACCCCCAATATATGTCCCAGCCCCTGGGGTACACCACTAGTGACTTACCTCCAGTTGGGTTTTATGATGTTGATCAAAATCCAGTGGTCCTGGTCTTTCAGCTAGTTTTCAACCCACCTCATTGTGGTTTTTTTGCAACTCAGTTTGTCAGGTTAGATTGGAGGATGTTGTGGAATACAGTGCCAAACACTACCAAAGATGAGGTGAACTGCTGAATTTGATCTATATTTGAGACATTTCTTCTTTTCAGAGGAAACATATTCAGTGCTCTTTAGAATTCTGGCTCTTTTATTGCCTTCCACTTGCTAAATAAAAACTAAGTAACCTCAATCAGTAGGCGACTGCGAAACCTTGGCACAAGGTATTATTTCATTAGTAAAACTCTATCACAATTTGAATGTTAGTATTATAATAATGAAGTATAAGGAGCACACTTTAGGAAAAAAAATAGACCATTACAGTTCTGCACATATGTGAATTTATCATCAATTCAAGGTGTTCATTTCTCATCTATATTCAGAAAGACTACAAGTATATTTCTTTCTCTTCATGTATAGTGTTTATGCAGGTATATGTCACTGGTCAAAGGTCCAGTTCACTAAATGTCAACCAAGACCATCAAATTCTGTGTCAAGTAAGATACACAGGATTAGATTTCTGTGCAGACAGGCAGAGCTAAACACTGATTCCCACTGAAGCTGCAAACAGCATGCAATTCATGTAGAATTCACAGTTGCAGGGTGTTGTGACCTCTAAAAGTAAGGAATATGTAGACAAATTCATGAAAGAAAAATGTAAGGGGCTATTAGGAATAGTGGGCAAAATGCAACATCTTGCTCAGCAAAACAAGAAACATCCCTCTTCCACAAGCTGGAAAGGTATGTGATGTGCAGGATCAGTCAGTACATTTTGTGTTGGTTACAGTATTTTTTCTAATAATCTGCTACCATCTCCAGTAACATCATTAATAATTTGAATTTTAATGTTATCAGCATCCTGACTTTATGTTAAAAGCTTAATAGAAGAAAAACAGGCTTGACCAACAAGAACATGAATAGTTCTGTTGAATTCAGTAGGACTACTCAATACTACAGGTTAAGAATGTGTGCAAATACTGTATAGGGTACAAGCTTTTACTCTTTTTTTCCAAGTACAAGTATTTATTTGTTCAAAAGCTAGTATAAGACAACATTTTTATAACATCAAAACCCTGTATCATAGATAGACAGTGTTTCACCTTACTTTTTTATATTAAAAGTACTTTGACTTTAAATTAATACATCTGTAACTGCAGGTCAAATCACAAATTGATTATATCACATCTCTAGACAGTAAAAGACTTTTTCAAAGACTAGTGCCACAGATGGCTGAACTCCAAGTGGTTTGTACTGCTATGTTATAGCAATTTTGGAAACAATCATTACTTCCTGTTAACATTCTGTAACAACATTTTAGGCTGCCTTCAAGGTAAAGACTTCAGTTCTCTGATTTGATTTCATTTACCAATTCATCTCCACATAACATTCCAATGGAAGAGTCTGCTCTGGAAAAAACAAGTCTCCATTTTATTACTGTAATGTGCAAGATTATATACTAGATAAGGTCATATATTCTGTTTTTTAAAGAGAAAATTAAGAATGGTCAATGTCTTCTGCTCTATCAGCCATTAATAGACACCTGAAATCACCCTGAAGCTATATGGATTGATAAAAGTGAAATTGTTAAGTTGCAAGATTGCTTATATTCACATCAGGAAATCACTGAAAAATAAAACTTTAGTGTGAAAACATAAGGAAAAATACTATAATTCTTGCTTATCTTACTAGTGAAAGTGTTATTAAATGTAATTAATATGTATGTTTAATGAATATTTATTTACACTTAAGCCTAGATACATTATTTTAACTTGTTAAAATACTGGCCTTTTTTATATATTCCTTACTCATGGTACTACTTTGGCAGAAGGAATAATAGTTATCTATTCAAACTTCAAGTCACAGAATAGCTGATGTGAAAAATTAGTGACAAATAATTAGGCAGGTAAAGTGCTTTTTGACTTCCTTATGCTTTGATGTAACAGTTTCTTTCATCATCAGCAATATTATTGCAAATTTTCAGTATACATAAATGACGAAATAAGCTTCATTACACATATAATTTCAAATTATTCACTTCAGTTACTAATACATGAACAAATCATTCTTGGAAATTTTTAACTTCATAATAGATTTTTTATAAACAGAAGATCAAAATCAAAGGAGCAAAATCAAAGGTTGTCCTCATTTGTTGTTTAGATTTTCTTCAAAAAATTGCAAGCTGCAGGGATATTTTTGAAAAACAAAATGGATGGATACTTATATGTAATTCCATGGGCTTTGGCATGTTCAGTTTCAGCAATAAATGTAGTTCATCATATAGAATAAGAAAAGACAGCTTAAGGAATACATTTTCTGCCAATCAATGTAGTCACCAGAAGCTAAGGTTTATTACTAAGGAAAGAAAAAAGTAATTCTTGCAAATACTCCAGAAATTGTTAAGCTTTCTATCCCAATATGAGGCTTTCCTTATCTAAACAAGCATATTAATAAATAGAACATAAATAAAACTTATCTTGCATATGAAACATAAATGGTCCAAGCTAATGTCTGGGCCACAGTAGCCCATTTTCTTCCTGAAGTAAGGTGCAGTTTTGACTTTTTTTGTAATGCATCTAAACAGTCTCTAATCTGTCATTTTCTACAATTCCAGAAGAGCTGGAACAGTACATTAAGGTATGATTTAAGATTTGGCAGAAATAGAATAGTTTCCAAATCACCCCCAAAAAATATGTAGTTTTGCAATTGTTTATGGAGTAAGGAACATTCCTCACCTACTTTTTGTCCTAACATGGGAAAAATTCAAATCATAAATAAGAAAATCTACCCTTCACAGGTATCTCATATGTACATTTCTTTATTAATGCTTAAAAACAGGTTTAATTTTTTTTTTTCTATCTGCAATGTTCAGATGTATTCCAGTCATATTATTTTTCAAGATTATGGTAATGTCTTCCAAGCAGTTCTGAATTAAAGGAACCTTTTGTAAGATTTGGCACATAGTTTACTAGTCCGGGCAGGACTGAGTGTTGTTTCTCAGTAGAACCTTAAAAAATAAGATTGTGTGCGAGATATGCAAGAAATATGCAAGTGTTTATTTACATCTTTAAATGGATTTGCACTTCAATTGCCTTCTGCATATCTGCTTGTGACTCTCACACATAGCTGTAAATATTTGCCTACTGTTTTGAACAGGATTAATTATTAACAGGAAGTCACATCACTTCTTTTCATTCTTCATGACAGCATTGATTGTACACAGTCCACTTACTTGGTCTTATGTTGTTTGCAATTATTTCTCTGTAAACTCTCCAAAATTAAGATTTTGATTGAAAGTGAATGTATTTAGGCTCCTCTCTCCTAGATTTATTTTTAACTGTATCACCTCAAAAAAAAAATAATCCCAGAACAGAGCCTGCCAGAACTTTTAAGTCACTTCTCCAGCTAATAATTGTATGCTAGGACGCTGTTTCCTCTCATACAAGTGTAACTTTTATGTTTTTTCTTGACCTAGTAGGTCATCTTTATTTTTCCAGAAAAGTCAAATAAGAGAAAAAATTCTCAAAGGCATTATGAAATAGAATGTTACATGGGATTTTCATTTTAAGTATTTTTGTTTTGATGTCAATGAGAGACACAAACTGCATTTCTTATTATACAGATAATCAAAAATAAAAAAAAAAAGAAAGCTTCTTGGAGCAAATATAAGAACAGTAGTTTCTTGGGTGAGTTCCTTACCTAGTAGGTTAGGCACAGGGTTTTTCTTATGTTCTCTTTTTATGGTCCCATCAATTTTGTATGCTCATCTACAACAGGAGAAGTATAGACAATCCTCAGTCCTTTCTTGATGATCTTCTCAGCCTAAACAGGAAGACTGCAGGCATAACCTTGAGTTCCACAGGAGGAAGGAGCAATTTAACCAGATGTTGCACTTCATACTCACATTGATATTAGAAAATTAAAGGAATAGAGGTATGCACTATCCTTTTTAAAAAGTGGAGAGAAGACTAAAACTGTCCATTTCTCTGCAAGGATGGTTATAAGTGTTCATCATAATAAAAAGATTCAAGGTAGGTTGTTCCAAATAATGTAAATGCCTAACCTTTCAGGAGATGTAGTATTTCAAACAAACCTGTGTGCCTAGCATTTCTTCTGGGCTGCCTCTAATCCACCTAGTGTCTAGTATGTACTAGGCCTTTTGTCATGCATATAGCTGTTAGTCCTTGGCTGATTTAGATAAGTTCTTTTGCCCCACACAATAACTGAACACACCTTGTGAAATTGTTCCCAACAAGCAATAGGGATGACTCAAAATTGTCATCTCATACTGACTCAACAGGCTCTCCACTCTCCCATGCTTTTACATGCCACCCTACCCCCAGAATACATAGCACATGTATTTTTTTCGCGCATTTTTTTTTTTCCAACACTTGTAAAAAATAGTGATAAATAATAATTACACCTTTGGGCCATTTGGCACCTAGAAAACACCCCTAGGAAAAACTGCTAAGAAGTGCCAGTGAAACTCACACTGTGTGAGTAGGGACCTAGTATTCAGTGTGAACCTCTTTGGCTGTAAGGTAAGTAATTGAACTCTTATTTACTAGCATAGATGTAGCCTTCTGTGTAGTATTATACATTGAGATCAGAACAAAGTTTTCAAGCTGAATACCAATGTTGTTCTTGTGTATTAGAGCAACCATGAAAACATTATCTTCCTGAAAGTTCTGGTGAGTAATTTTTTGGATTACCTGCTCGTTTTAATAACATAAAACAGCATAAAAGAAAGCTGAAAGGAACTGATTCTTATACACACACACGCACAGACGCAATAGAGCATTCAGTATCTCAGGATCAACAGCAAGTAGAGTTTCAAATCTCATTTTGAATTTGGCTTTAACCACTTGGGAATCAATAACATTTTCAGTTAAAATGAAACTGACATGATCCAGTGTAATTCAGTATGAAAGCTGAAGCCTAAATCTTGCAAGGTACATAGGAAGTTTCAAACAGAAGTTCCCCAAGTCTAACCAACTATGTCTGATTGATTTTTTTTTTTCTTATATTTTCCTGTTCCCTCTTTGACAATTTATGATGGCCACTAGCCATGGTATTATTACCAGGATCCAGTGATTTTTTTTTTCCACCCTAACCTTCTAGATAATTTTATTATGATTCCTGAAATGTGTTCTTGTGTGCAAGAGCTCCATCAGTTTTCAGGTGTACTGTTAGAGTAATTGCATAATTCAAATGACATTTTTATTTCTAAAATTAAAGAAAATACACACCTTCACTTCAAATTCATCTAGTTCTTGAAGAGAAGAAAGTGTGAGGAAATAAAACTAAATGACAGGAAAACCAGAATTTTTCAGCTAGATTATTGCCATTGAGTAATTGAAAAAAGATTTACTTTTTCTTTTTTAGTTGGTTTTATTATGTTTGGTCTGTCTCCTTTTAAAAAAAATATCTTTTTTCACATCATACTAGTCACTTAGATGACTAGACAGTTTTTTTTCCAAGTTTAACACTGTAACTTAGTCTTGGAATAAAGCTTTGGTTCTTTGATTCTTTGTCAGTTGTTTTCTGCATTGGTTAATGCCATGAGGAAAAGAGAAGAAACTTAAATCACCAACTGAGATAAGTTTCTATCCAGCTGGATCTCAGATTGACCGGGGACACGGCCTATCAAAGACAAGACACAAAAATTTGTCCTGAAACTGTCAAAAATCTTCACATTTGCAATTAGTCCTTGAGGGAGAATCCTTTTTTTCTCTCTCTCTTTTAAAAATAGCTTCCTCTAGCCTTTCTTGCTAATATATGTTCTCTGATCAGAGTTGGCTTCGGAAACTATTTCTAGAAAAAAAAGTAGTAATTCCTTTTCGAGAAGGCTAGGAACAGTTTGCTGTAACCCAGTTAACACTTCTATTGAAAAAATGACTAAGAGAAAAACATGTTTGCTTCTATGGTAAGATTACATAGAAAGGAAGTTCACGAGGAGGGGTGATACTAACACTAGCTGTTACAGAAAAAACATAAAATTCTTGTTGTGCAGATACTATGTGACATGATGGAAACACAAAAATAAAATTGACTACAGCACAGTCTTAACTCAGCACTGGGGTGGCCACACCTGAAGTGCATCCTGTTCTGGACTCCCCAGTACAAAAATAACTACGGAGCTACTGGAGAAAATCCAGTGAAGGGCCACAAAAATGATTAAGGGACTGGAGAACCTCTTCAACATGGAAAGAGTAAGAGATCTGGGACTGTTCAGCCTGGAGAACAGAAGGACCAGAGGGAATCTCATTAATGTGTACAAGTACCTGAAGATAGAGCCAGGCTCTTTCCAGTGATGCCCAACAACAAGAACAGAACTAATGAGTACAAACTGAAACACAGGAGCCCCCAGCTGAATATCATGAAGCACATTTTCAGTGTGAGGGTGACTGAGCACTACCCCAAGCTACTCAGAGAGGTTCTGGAGTCTTCTGCAATGGAGGTATTCAAAAGCTGTCTGGACATGGTCCTGAGCAAACAGCTCTAGGTGACTCTGCTCAAGAGGGGAAGTTGCATCAAATGATCACCAAAGGTCTCTTCTATGATTCTGTAATTTTGTATTATTTTTGTTGTATTTATAGTATTTTTTTTTACCTTGCTAAGAGTTCAGAGATATAGACTGAGGTGAAATGCTCTTTAAACCAGAGCTGACCAACTGTAGTAGTTCAGAAGTTAGATATAGCTGTAGAACAAAAGTTATCTAGTCTCAAAGAACGTGTGTTTCTCAGTTAGCTGATGCAACTGTAGATCCCTAAAACATGAATACAGAATTTCAGTGTATTATTAGCTGTACCTTTCATTTAAAATGAATGTGCTTAGAGATACTAAAGAACTTACTTTCAAAAGCTAGGAGATATATAAAATATTTGAATTTACAATATGTTTTTATAAAATTATGTATTTATATGATGCAGTTTAGACCAGGTTGGCAAATGAAAAGATGAAAGATGTTCTCCCCTATCTCTCACTCCAAGGACAGTAAGAAGAGACACAAAAAAAGTTAGGAAAAAAACCTAAAATACTTTTAAAAAATATTAAAAATAAATTATATAAATTATTTTAAAAAAATAAAGAAATAGATACAATATATACAAAATCATACCAAGCTCCCAGGGAGATGTCACCAGCAGCCACAGGGAAAGTTCCAGGCTGGTCTCAGTGAACAGAACCTGGATTCTAGAACACACCAAGTGGGATCAAAAGTAAAAAAAAAAAAAAAAAAGGTCAGGATCTTCACTGGCCATGAAAAAACTAAGCTATTTAAGAGGAATAAAACTGACCCATTTGCTCCCTCAGCTTTTATACTGATCCTGGCAGATGGATGGAACACCCTATTGATTAGTTTGGGCCACCTGACCTGCCCAACACTCCCCACAGGTGCAACCCCTCCATGGGGTAAACAATGAAGTCAGCTGACCCTGGTTATCATGGCAACAAGTGTAAGCAAGAGCATCTCTCACTGTACAGAAAGTTGGCTCTGCTACACCCCAAACCAGGACATTATGATAATAAAATAATTTTTCTGTTACTGAACATAAGTTAGAACAAGAGGCTGCAGTTAAATATATGTATGTATATACATACACCAATTAAGCAATTGAAGATCATTCTCATGGGAGTGTTTAGAATCAGGCAAGTTTTAAACTTTAAAACAAAACTTTACTAAATTAACTTATTAACAACACACTTCATTATACTGATTTTTTCTTACACATTATTAAACATCATCACACATACAAAACTCTTAGTCTCTAACAATTGTATCACAGATTATCTGTGAGTATGCGATACTATAGAGCTGATGTCTTATAGTTATCTATGATGCTTATGGTCTGTGGTGGGTCCTAGTAGCAGGAGTCAAGGTCATCAGACCTGAGAACTCTTTAATGAGGTAATTTCAAACTGAAATGGGTTTGTCTTTTTTAATTTCCATCTTCCTTGGGTCATCATTAGCATTTTATGCTTCTCACCCTCCCTCTCTCAAAGGAGCATCTCAATTGCTTGTTGTACTGATTGTCTTACTTTCAGTTTTGCTGATCATCCTTCTTGTGCTTTCAGCACAATGTCCAGAATATTTGTAGTCACCGGTGCTTATGCCGGTGACTTATACTTATCTTGCACTTTTTTTTACCTGGCTATCTCCCACATGCAACTACAGACTTCATAGTTTGCCTGTGTTGTCATCACATTCCTTACATACTTACATAAAATGCTTATGGATTTTGGCTGGGTATGGCAATTTTGTGCTACAAAATGCATAGGGTTGGTGGCTGCACTATTTTAGTTTGCATATATTTGTATTGAACAAAAGCTAAGTTATATACTGATTAGTGCATTTTTAATTTATAGTTGTCAGGTGTATCTTGTTTGCTACAAAGGAATTCATTACAATTGAGACAAGTTTTCTTCTACATGGGACAAAACAATAGGTGGGACAACAAAGGGATTCCTCCTGCCCACTATATCTTCTTGGGATGGGTTCTTCTTATCAATACTCTCCTCAGTTCAGTTGTTCTCATGGTTTCTGTAAGGATGCCTAAACTCCAGTATTCTTTCCAAGTCACCAAATCTTTCTTATTGTTTAAGACACTTAACTTAGTTCTGGGTTTAATTCCTAATGCAAGCAGGTGAGTGGGCAATTTCAAGAGGTGACTGATTGCTGCTTCTGTTGCAGTCTTTTTCCCTGATATCTTATTTATTACCTTTCAGCCTGTCCTGAACCCCTGGAGATTCCCCAAGCCTAATAATACACAATTGCTTTCAGCTGAACTGGAAGAGGGTTCGGTTAGCCAAAAATGCAGTTTCTTAATAAAGCCAAGCAGTCTGTGCTTCTGTACCTTGCTATCTACTTCCCTTACACTGTCACCAGTCACCAGCATTTAAACAGTCATGAAATACAGGAACTGACCCAACTGAAACTCAGCACTCCAAAAAGGTTAAAAAAAAAAAAAAAAAGAGATTTCTTTTCAGCCATACTTGATTCAGCTACCTTGCAGGCACGGAAACATTATTGTCCAAAGAAAAAGATCAGGGGCTACAGAAATAGAAGAGGAAAGAACCACTTCTTAGCACATGGGTGTTAACCAACTGTGAAACAAAACAGCTAGAGGTTGTTAGAGTTATTGTAGCCACAGTGTGACAAAACAGGCAGTCCTATTCTCTAGCACCATCTATTCCTGTTGTAAGAAATTGTGCTGTACAATGAGCATGTAATAAGCCACAAGTAGGGAATAAAACCTTTCAAAAACCATAGGAAGGACAATTTTATTACATTTCCAGACCCAAAAGAACTGTAAAGTTATGTATAGAGACATCCCAATGTGTACAGTCAGCTTCATTGTTCTGCCTCAGTCGCAGCTTTGCAGGGCTCAGACAGTTTCTCGCAGAGCAATTCCACTGTTTCTCCTAAGCCCTACAGAGTCAGAAGGGCTCATTATCTGGAACACTGGAAAAATACACAGACCCAGCTCTTGCATAGTGCTGTGACTGACCTAATAATCTTTCTCAGAACCTAGTGCTCTGGAGACCATTGACAAGCACAGATAGCATTGAACCAGAGCTAATAAGCTGTACAACTTTGAAACTGATGGTGGTTTTGGATCTGTTTCTGTCATTCTTCTTCATACTCCTCATTCTAGGAGGCAGAAGAGTGATATCAGTGGCTTTTAGACCTGAGCTATCTCTGGAAATAACAAATTAATAAGGCATAGTATGTTGCAACTCCTTTATTAAACAGGGTAAGCACTCATTCCTGCCATTCACAAATGCATACGCACATAGTCAAAAATGCTACAAGCTTGTTTGGTTTGTACTCTTCTGAGCCCCTCCATCATACTCAGCAGTGCTCGCAGCTGCAATAGCACAGTGCAGGGATACTCAAGTCAATTCTTCATTTTGAAGTTGAGGGGATGGAGGAATTATGGGCTCTGTGACATAGTATATACAATTCCCAGTAACAACTGTTTCTACTGTCTTCCTTTCCCTTTCTTTTACCTACCAGAGAGTGTTTCTTGCCATGTTTCTTTCCACATTACCATTAGCCCTCTCACAGAGAAGGTCAGAAGCAGGTGGAATAACTGTCAAAAGAGGAAACATAAGAAGTTTCAGGAGATGGGAAAGGGGAAAAAATGTCAGAAAAGAGGAAGCTGAGCGTCCAAATAAATGTATCCAGAGTGAGAAACTCTGAAATTGGCATCTGACACAAGCACAAATATGTTAAAAAGGCAGTATTAGATGACTGTAAGAAAGAACTTAATCCCATATAATAGCAATATTTCAATTAATGTGAAAACTCCTCATTAAGGCGATAATGCATTTAGCAGCTATTGTTAATTCCATGGCTTATTTTTATTTGTCTAAATAAAATTTTTAGAAGTTGCACTTATTTGTTGCACATAATCCTCTTTTCCTGGATCTTAGAGGTTTTTTTACTGATCTCTCTTATTCGTTTTTAAACATCCTTGGTTTTATTTCAGAAATGTTGAGCTGTGGCCATTCTATTTTTATTCTATTTTTATTTATTTTTATTTAAAATTATTCTAATTTTTATTCCATGTTTTTATATATCAATTTCTTTTTCCTTTCTTTCTTTCTAATCACCACTTCTGTTCATCTGGCACATTGTTTGTCCTAGTCTTCCTTCAGCCTGTTGCTTAGATCGTTTCTTTCCCTACTCCTCTTCATATTGAAAAAGCTTCAGGAATGAATTAGAATGCCTGGAAATGAGGACTTGGCATTACAAATTAAAGAACAAGGTGTTGAAACTGACACAGACATCTAAAATGACACAGTTTGCCTTAAAACCAGAAACCAAAAGTACAATATCTAAGCATTCAGTATGCTATGTGAAAAAAAATAATTCATGTAGATCCTTAGGAACTGAGAGCAGTAACCTCCCTAAACTAGCCAGTAGGGGTGTATAAATGAAAAGAAGTTATGTGAAAATGGCTGTATCCCTGCCACCTTTGCTATCACTCCTGGGCCAGGGGAACATCCAGACTCCTTACATTGCGTAAATACTCTTTCTGAGGAGGTATTATCTTCTCTTCCTCACTCAAGGAACTTTCTCACTTCATTACCACAGAAGCCAGCCAGTGTGCCCTAAAGGTAATGAGTGTAACTAACCAGTTAACTAAGTTTCAAGGGTGAAATTCAGAGAGCCGTGACTTAATATAAACATAGAGATCCCAAATTAGCTGGAAAGTCTGTGCATATGAACTAAGCGAGTGAACATTACATTTGAATAATATGTCAGGGACATATTTGGCTATCTAGCAGCCCTGTCAAAAACCTTCCCACTGCTCCCTATGAGCTTTAAGTCAGGCCTCATAGGAGTTAGTCTACCAAATGCACAGGAAAAGGCTAGAAGGAAAATGGTTATTTTGTATTTATGCATGTTTAGGGAAAAGAAAATTGATATTTGTGAGTTCTTTGATCTAGAAGACAAAAGCAGAGACAAATCCTGTTGTCGGCTGTCACTACTGAACTTGTTTGTCCTTGACATGAATTATTTCAATCTTCATCAAACTTTGTAGTTGGTTCCATCAGCAGGGATGTGCTCACAGAACCACTTACTGAGAAAGGATATGTAGAGCTAATATAACAGGAAGAGTTAAGTTTGTGACTGTGCACTAGATTGCACTATGTAAGCTATGACTTCTGGGTTGAAAGGAAATGTCACTGAATGGGAACACAGCTGGGTCCAGAACTTGATGGACCCCTGGAGAAATATTAAAAATGCTTTTCTTTTGGAAATAGCTCACAGATAGCATCAAAAAATACCTTGCCATGTTCCCAGTAGGATATATTGTCTCCCTTTAGGTTATTGTATACTTCTGAAAATATCAAATAAAGAAGCAAGCATAATTGAAGATTGCTAAATAGGAAATTCCATGCCACTTATAAACACCTGAATATGCTGAATTTAAGTTTTATAATTTTCTATTTTCAAAGACAGTAAGCAATTAAGTTTAAGAAGAATCAACATGAGGTACATAAAACAAGTGTTTTGCATTTAGCATAGTATTAACCATAACAGAAGTACAAGGCAGTAGGAATATATAGGCAAAAATTATTATAGTATACTATCTAGATCTCTGTAGCAATCAAAAACAAACTTAGGGGGAAAAAAAGGTAACTAAAGTAATTAATTTACACTGCTATGGTCAAGTTAGATAAAGATATCAGTCGGCTAAACAGTGCCAGTGACACAAGGTGCTTAAGATGATGTAAAATGATCCCAGGGTCAATGGGATCTGGAGAAGATATTAAATTGAGTAAAATGAGCCATGAAAGGACACTGTTAACAGCCTGAAGATGAAGGACGTTGCAAATGTTTTCAAGGGTAAAGTTGGCAAAGCACTCCCATTTTAAATTAGTGTTATTATCAGGAGATAATAGGTATGGAAGTGAATCCCTAACTATATCGTAAAAACTTCTTCTCAGTACCTCTGTAGGAAAAGTATTCAATTCAGCTTCATGATAAGTATTGAAATTATTAAATTGACTGTAATCCTTAAATTTCAAAGGTTAATGTAACTATATATCTATATGGTATCACCCCCACTAACAGGAAATAAAAATTAACACATTCGAACTAAAGATTAGACAAAATAAGATAAAATTAAGAGCAAATTATAACATCACATATTAGAAATACAGGACAAATTTCTACATCCATAAAATGGCTTAAAATAAATATTATAGATTACTGTTGTAACGAAAAAATAGATTTACCTTAGAAATGCAAAAATGTTTAGTAAATGAATGTTTAAGCATTGCTGATGGCTTTTTGTGGATGATAAAAAAATTATATGGAATATACTCTATTTTTTGATAGTTAATTAAATAATAAAATCTGTTGTGTAAATAATAAAATCTGTTTCAGTTGTCACTACCAACATTCTTGCACAGTAATTTAAAAGGTTAAATAGGTCCATGTGAAGGTCATATTCTTAGACACATCTTGATTTGAATGGGTCAAATTATACCTGTGTTGTCTTTTTGAGTGTTTACAATTAGGAGCTTCCATTGATCTAGAGCCTCCCAGTGGAAAGATGATGAATCAGGGATTTTATCAGAATTTAAGCCATTTGAGCTGACTACAGAGGGAACATAGTGCTTGTGCACAATTTATACACTTCAGTCAGGTGCTAGTGTCTGCTGTCACGAGCCTTATCTCAACTATTGAGGGCAGTATTACAATCTGAAAACAGTATTTTTTACAGTGAGAACAGTCATTCACTGGAACAGCAACTATTGAGACTTTTTTAATAGTCCCGTCATTGGTTACAAAGATCCCATGCACGTAAGGCCAAATAAAGAATTAGCATTGGCATTCAAATGAAAATAACAAAATGTTCTCTTTATAACTGTGTTAATAGATATGAGGGAAAGACTCTGAGGAATTAATGACCTTCGGTTACTGCTCCTGTAGTTTCTACATATAATGGGAATAAATGCTGAGGAGACCAACTTCAGGGCAGGTAAGACTGTGCTGGGGAGGGGATCTGCAGTGAAAAAGGCTGATGAAAAGCTCTTTTGGGGGCTTTTTGATGCCAGTAAAAGCCCTCTGCTCCTGCAGTTGGGGCTGTCAGTCAGTGGGTGGTGCTGCTGAGTGGGCCTGGGTGGAGCTGGAACCTCCCACAGCAAAATTAAATGAGCTTCCGGGTTATAAGAAGCCTCTGGGAGGGCAGGGAGTAGTCTCTGATCACTCAACTGGTGTTTAGGTGGGTGTTCTGGCTGGTGCCTCACGTGGCTGCAGCTTGTACGTTACGGTACCAAGTCTCTGCCATTGTACGAGGTAAGTCTAATTCCTTTAAGTAGTCAGACGAGTAGCATGTTCATCCCAACTGACCCTTCAGCTGTCTCTTGCTTGTAGACATCCAGCTATGGTTGGTACCAGGTCAAAGGCTGTTATTAGGAAACCCAGTCGCTGTAGGCCTGTCATTACAACTGGTTCCAAAAGGAAAAGCAGAAGGGTCATTGTTGTGGGCAACTCCCTATTGAAGGGGGCAGAGGGCCCCTGACAACCTGACCTGCTTCACAGGGAAGTCTACTGCCTCCCTGGGGCACAGGTGAGGGATGTACTGGACAAAGTTCCTACTCTAATAAACCCTTCTGATTATTGTCTCCTTTTAGTATTTCAGGTGGGCAGTGACAATGTGGGAAGAAGGAGCTCAAAATCAATTAAAAGAGATCTCATAACTTTGGGGCGGGTGCTTAAGGGATTGGGAACACAAGTGTTCTCCTTTATCCCATCAGTGGCTATCATGAGTGAGGAAATTAATAGGAAGAGACAATAGGTTAATTCGTGGCTCTGGGACTGGTGTTATTGGCAGGGCTTTGGTTTTCTTAATCATAAGCTGCTGTGTGAGACACTTGGCCTGCTGGTGGCAGGTGGGATGCACCTGTCCCAGAGGGGGAAAAGAATTTTGGGGCAGGAATTTACAGGACTTATTGATGGGATTTTAAAGTAGATAAGGGAGGAGGGGGAGATAGCAGGGCCTGTTAAGATTAAACCCAAGAGAAACATGCCAGGGCTTAAGGGATGAGGGACTAGCAAGGACCCTTGCTCTACCATTTCATTTAAGATAAGTGATAGACACCTAGAAATTATGGGAGGGGTCTGATTGGAAATGGGGCCCATACACACAAAAAGATATTGGATCCATTAGCTCGTCTGAAGTGCATCTGTACCAATGCACGCAGTATGAACAAACGGGGGGAGCTTGAAGCCATGATGCACCAAGCAACTAGATCATAGTTTTCTATCACAGAAACATGGTGGGAGGACTTGCATAACTGGAGTGCTGTGATTGATGGCTACCAAACAGTATTTTGTGCCTAGAACTTAGCAATATGCATGATGACAGTGTTGAGTGTCTATGGATAAGAATCAAGGGGAAGACCAATAAGGCAGATATCGTGGTGGAAGTTTGTTATAGACACCCAAACCAGGATATAAAGGCTGATGAAATATTCTATAAGCAGCTGCCACAGGCCTCACAATCACTCTCCCTTGTTCTTGTGGGAGACTTCAACTTCACAGATGTCTGCTGGAAATGCAACACATCAGAGA
>BJBW01011334.1:210-13079 GCA_004320125.1 Scolopax mira | reverse complement strand
AAGTCATTCTCCCCCTCTATTCAGCACTGGTGAGGCCACAACTGGAATACTGCATCCAGTTCTGGGCTCCCCAGTTCAAGAGGGACAGGGAGCCGCTGGAAAGAGTCCAGCATAGGGCAATGAAGATGATTCAAGGATTGGAGCATCTACCTTATGAAGAAAGGCTGAGAGAGATGGGACTCTTCTTAACCTGGAGAAGAAGGGAGATCTTATTAATACTATAAGTTTCTAAAGGGTGGTTTGAAGGAGGAGGAAGCCAGACTCTTTTCAGTGGTTGCAAGTGAGAGAACGAGGGGTAATGGACACAAGTTGGAATATAGGAGGTTCCACTCAAATATGAGGAAAATCTTCTTCATGATGAGGGTGCCAGAGCCCTGGAACAGGCTGCCCAGGGANNCCAGGGAGGTGGTGGAGTCCCCTTCTTTGGAGATTTTCAAGACCTGCCTGGATGCAGTCCTGAGTGACATGCTCTAGCTCTGGGCAATCCTGCTTCAGCAGGGGAGTTGGACTAGATGATCTCTATGGTTCGACTCTTAAAAAAATATTCAGTGAAAACTAGCAACCTTGGAAATTTTGTGTAAATAAATATTTACCGTAATAATACTTTTATGTTGTACACTTTCAAATATAGATGTTTTATGTACCTCATACCCTAGGACATGATAAATCTGCCTTTACCAGATAAACATCAACAGTGTTGGCTTTTCTTAATGATGACTGAGTTTACAGGACATTCATGCTTTTTTTTACAAAACATGCATTTTATATAGCTTTTTATATAGCTTTCTATCACTGAAATCTGCCTTACAAACTTTTATTCAAAAGTTTGCAAGACCAGGCCTGCCATACAGATTTTTAACTTACAGTAGGTAGAAGTCAATACAGAATACATATAGCAAGTTTCTGGGCTTTCTCTCAGTCAATATTGGTATACTTATGTTAGTTACATGTTAGCTATAATATGTAACTGAGATTAGAACAATTGTATGTTATGTCTCCACTGGCATTGTTATTTGTGAGAAAACTTTAATAATATTTTTGGTGAGTAACGATTTTGTAACAATTTTATAATTTTATCTATCAATTTAATATCAGAATCAATTTACCAGTTGTTATGTTTTTTGTTCCATCTTAATAAACTACATCTCAACTGATATCCTCAGTTCCTTGTATCAAGACAAAAGAATAAGAAAAACATCAAATACAGGGTTTATAGCAGAAATGCTGACAAGCCACTAAGTACAGTGGTGCTGTTGGGCATCTCTCTTTTACTTTTAGAGTTTCTCAGTAATAATTTGTCTTGTGCCAAATAGTATTATAAGAGAAAATAAATCTACTCAATCTGAAATGTGTCTGTTCTGATCTCAAAAGAGAATTTGATATCAAGACTGCAAAGGAAGCAAATTAAACCAAAAGATCACATCAAGGCAACTGGTTTGCTATCCTTTCTACTTTTATACTGTTTGATGCTATATATAAGCCCAAAGCAATATTATAAATTGGAACAAACTAAGAGCTTTGTGGGTGTTCAGACTCTGGAATAAGTACATCTCAACAGTCTCTAGTTATTTTGTCTCACATTTTAAGATGTGAAAGACCTTTGGAGGCAGGAATTCATTATCCAAACCTTCCTTGAATCAGGCAGAGCCAGTAAAGATCTGGTATTAGAACTGAATGAATAGAAGTCAGAAAGGTCTGAAAAATTTTTGTCATTTCCTACTGGTCATAATCTCTTCAGCTGTCACTTCCTAACTGACATTTTTTGTATAATTTTGAAATCCTCTTCATAAAGCAATGATGTGCTGCACTTCATGCTGGGATTCTACTTATGCTACGCCACCAGCCCCATTAGTCTGTCATCACTGCAGGTCTTCCTTGCCCTTTACTGTTACCGACTATTATTTCCAGATACAGCTCAAACTGGGCTTCCTCCAGCCAATGTTCAGTGCACAAAACACAAAATTTTCCTGGGTACCTGTACAGAAACACCAGGAAGCCAAAAGACAGTGAAACAAACTATCTTTTTTCTTTTTCTCTTGTGGAATCATATAAAGAGATAGTGTCAGATTTTCCAACTCCTTAGACACCGCTAGTGACAATAACACCCACAATAGTATATAAGCCTTGTAACAAAAGTTTAATGAATTCTCTTGCATGTATAATGGAAATGATGAAAACCATGTTAGTGTGCAATTTGTATGTATTATTCCTATTTGTGGAAAGCAGTTTATTATGATTTTTTGATTAAGCTGGCAGACTTTCACTGACCTGAGGGGCCTTCATTTCACTCATCTGAAGAATGGTTTGAAAGAACAATTTATTTACCAAATGAATTTTTCTTCCTTCATAATGATGTCAAAAAGATAATAATTTTATATACATGGCAGCAGTATTATGCCGTATCTTTTCTTGTGAGCATGCATATTATTATCATGAAAGATCCTACACAAATTTTTTTTTAAGTCCAACCTCCTGGAATTTTAAGGGAATTAAAAATATAAATAAATATTTCTGTAATTATTTATTTATTTCTAAAGGAATAGCTGTGAAGGATATGCTGGGGAACAGAAAGAGCTCTCTAGCATCTGAAATATTAGCAATTTAAAGAAAGAAACCACAGCAACCAAATCTCAGAAATTAGACACTTCTTAATATTCTTACTGTTTGATATTTTCAATCATATAGTTAAATACATCTCAAGTACTAAATCAAAATTTGGGAACATGTCTGGAGAGCAAAAGCTATGGACATAGGTTATCAAAAAACTTCCATTATTTTTTTTTTTCATTTAACATAATTTGACATAATGCAGACATGTGAGTTTCATACGCATTACTGGCCATTGCTAGATTTATTCTTGAAATAATCTGGTGTGCTTCCTTAAAATGCATTAGAAATTAAAGATTTCCTATGACTCTTCAATAAAGATTTGATTTTAATTATATTCGCTTACTATGTAAATTAGTTCTAAATTACTCAGTTTATTAATAACATATCTGGAGTTTCAAAATAAATGTCATTTAAATTTCATTAAACATGCTTACAATTTTGAGCTCTTACAGAATATCCATACTTAATTATGTGACAAATAAAAGATTGTTTTACTAGTTAAAGCAATGTTTCTTGTTAGCTGATTTAAAGATTTGCAAATGTGGAACAGATGTAGGCACTTTCTTTTCTCAAAACTAATAGAAAAAAAAGTCTAAAAAGTTCATTTTCACTTCAACATGCAAATTAGCCTACTCTAATTTCACCCTTGCATTTGTATCTGTAACCATATGAAATTTATACTATGTTACTTCATACTTTTCTGAACTGGGTTTTCTGATGCAAACTGCTGCTTCTAGTGCATGAATCAACAGTTTCTAACATATTTGCAAAATAATATTTACATATTATTTTTAATTTTAAGAATAAAATATTTAGGACTGAATTTATTCAGACCTTCAGAATGTTTGAGTTGCATATCAAGATTTGAGTATGAGGACAAATTATATGTCAATGATGTAATACATATAATTCAAAATGAGAAGTAAATTGCATTTACTTATTGTAATCATGGAAAGAGGTGATAACAGTAATTCTTCTGCTACTTAAAAATATCCACCGTTGTAGTTTCTCTTCAAAAATTTGAAAGTACTCAATAAATATTAAGTAACCTTTTGGTTATATTCCTGTTTTCAAAATTGAGAAAATATGCAGAGAGAGGTTAAGAAATCACAGCCAACTAGTAGCAGAACTTACCATAAAATGTCCAAGCTCTTTGATCATTAGGTCATACAAATGTTCCCCCCAAACAAGCACAACTTTCTTCTGGTATATGCAGACCAGACTGCACTTTATATGTTTGAATCTGTTCCAATAATAAATCTAAATATTTTGTAAATTTTCCCTTAACTCTTATTCTGTCTGTAGATCTGAATCCTGCAAAAATGTTGTGGCAGGTGCACCCAACCTGATTAAATGCCAGGGTTTTTAGGACTGCATCCTTACTTTTTGCACTCTTGTTTTTCATGCCGTTACAGTATGGTCAGGTACACCTCTCAGGCTATCATCACCTACTCATCTTCCTTCCATAACTATAGTCATGAATACACCTTGGTCAAGGGACGAGGAAGGGATTGGCCCTCAGCCCATGGGAGCTGACATGACCTTATATGACCACAGTTCAGCTTTAACTTCAGTATGAATGGAGCCTTCCCATAGAGAAAATTGGTTTGGTCCTCCTAGGAGCAGTAGGTCTGCAGTTGGAGACTCTTCCCTTGGGATGCTGCCCAAGGAAACTCCTCGATGTTGCGAGCCCTCATCTTATAGGTGAGAGACTGCACACGTTTTGGATCCTTGTCTCTAAACCTTAGGAATTCTTGAGTCGACTGTGCAGTATTAATTCCTCATACAAACCGTATCTGTTTTACTAATGTTGTTGGGGTGTCAAACGGCTTTGATAAATTTTAATTTTTACTTGGTTCTCTGCTAAACAATTTTGGTTAATATTAATTTTGAGTTTATCACCAATCTAATTTGATTTGGCAAGCCTCCTTGACAGATTTCTACAAGGTTCTACACAGCATGAACTACTGCAAGAAGTTGTTGGAGCAGCTGACAAATAAAGCTCAACATATACAACTCTTCTATAAAAAAAGCCATAGTATTAGTACCCCTATCATCTTCTACGTTCTCCAAATGACTTCTTTGCAGCTTTTTACAAACAGGTTTTCAGAAAGTAGCTATACTATATTGAAATGATATTTAATATTTAATTAATTTCATTTAATTTGGAATTAAAAATAAAAGTCTATTATACATATCTGCATCAAATTAGTTCATCATGGTAAGTATTATTACAACACATGACTAATGAAAGCAGAATTAGAAGAGAGAATGAAATTCTGGTAAAATTTTAATTCCACTTTCAAAGCAAATGGAAGAGGCCTTAGGAAGGTTTTGTATCTCCATTACTAATATTAGCACAGGACTGATAAGAAGTATTCAGCTATTATTCTGGAGCAGGAAGGTGACAGAGTAAAGCAGCTTTTCTCCTATCTCATAAAATACATCCCAGTCACCAAATCCTCCCATTTCTAAAAGCTCTCTAGTCCTTTGATGTATGTGTGATTCTGTATAGATAAAGGAAAGTTCAGTCAGGATATGTCTGCCTAAAGTTCATCCAGTGTCAAACAGCTATTCAGTCTGCCTGCTTTTCCAGGTGAGCTAACCCTGTTAATTCCCCCTCTTTAGCTAAAAACTAATTGCATCATGGCATGGTCAGACCTGCTTGTTCTGAGGAGATTGAACATCTGCCTCTTAAAGAAAGCTGCACTGAAATTCAGGTTTAGAAAAACAGACAGCTATTTTATGGGCTGTGATTTAGAAAAATAGTCTCATGGTAACACTGTTGATCCATGATGTGGGGAAAACCTGAGTTTTCCCCCTGAGTTTTAGAGAGCCTGAAGACATATAGCAGAATAGTGACCTGGAGTTCCCAACAGCACTCCTCTGAATGCATGGTACATTAGATGAATTAGAAGAATAAAAACATTATCAGGAGTGAAACAGAGACTTGGACCTCTTTGACCACCCAAACAATTAACACTAAAAATTTTTTGTGTGGAACTCCTGTATGAAACTAACTTAAGTGTCAATAACCTAAATTTCTACCTGTGTATCTGTTTTATGTGATTGATATTGTTATGCATGCTTTAGCTGCCAGGTGACAACATGCTCAGGATTTGCTGCTGTCCTTTTCAAAATGGAGATTTACATTAATATGTCTTTGCTGAATGTCTTTCTCTTTCAACTTTCTTCTTGACAGTGCTATTTTTCCTGAGACTAAGATCAGATGAAAGAAAAAAATAAATGTATCCATCTTAACAGATGTGAAATTCCTTCATAAAAAGATTCTGGAAAAGTTTTAGAAAGAAAATCAGGGTTTTCTATTTAGATTTACCAGGTATAATTATTTCAGTTTTAACAACTGAATTAGTCAAATCATTTATGAAGTTAAAGGAGCCATGACTGTTAGTATTAGTGCAGCTCTAGGTTCTTCACTGAAAAGTACTGTTCAAGCCACCAATAGAAAAAATCTCATGCCACAGCAGATTATTAAGAAGTCTTTTAGTTGCTAAGACTGCTAATTTGCTACATAGCCTACATTAGAAAAAACTAATGTTAGAGCTGATTTTGTTATTATTTTTAATTTTTTTAAATATAGCATCAGTAGCTTCCTGTTTATAGTTTTGTAGAGTATGCTGTTTTAATTATTTAATATTCTTAAATATTCTTAAAAATGACAATATAAGTATTTTACATCATTATGGGATAATGAATCTGATTACATACATGCAAATACCAACAAAAAGTATTTGCAACCAAACATTTCCTTGTCAAACTACTATTATGCAGCTGTCATAAATGGACTTTTGAATTTATATAATTACACATATATATTGGAATACTATATTCAACAAGTGCCAGGCCAGAGAATTCTTTATGCCTTAAATTGCATTTCTTGGACAGATTATAAAAATAATTATATTCCATTAGGAACCGATAATTGGAATCGGCACAAGTAAAATGCCCTCTGTAGAGTTGAAGAGAGTTACTGTTTTCACTTCTGAAATTAATCTTGCTCACTGTTAGACTGCTTATGGCATGTGCCCTTAGTCACTGACGCAGAACCTCTGCACAGACTTATCATTTAAAAGTGCTATATAAGAAGCAGGATGAGAGTAGATTAGCATGAAAGGATGGCATAGCAGTTTCTTCTCAATATAAGCATATCAATTCTGAAAGGACAAAGCTGTGATCTAAAAATAACGTTAGAGGCATCAGGGAAGGAAACTCATTTATAATCTTTCTCAAAATGGGCAACCCCAAAGGGAAGGCTACAGAATGTGGATCTTCTTTGGCTTCTGCCACTTCATTCATTCAAAATAACCATAATTATCATACAATAAAGCACAGGAGAAATCCCTGCACCTGTGAATTTGTAGATGATGTAGCTGCTCTTACACTAGTCCCGAAAATGATAGCAAAGTCAGAGTCTGGGCAAGGAGTTGACTTCAGCTGGTCTACAATGACTAGGATATAAAATGATCCTGAACAGAACCCTGAAAATCATAAACTTGATATAAAATTATTTTGTTTTTTGAGGGGTTTCCTTGCTTGTTTGTTTGTTTGTTTTAATCAAGTCCTAGTTACTGTATGGGCTCTAGCACTCTGAGTACATGTGTTGTAACTAGTTTGGTATATAGATTAAGATGTTATTTTTCATTTACACACAGAGCTTCACAGCTTATTTGAAGTAGTCAGTCAGTACTTCTCAAGCACAGATGCAGGTTTTACAACCCCACCTGGGATACCATTCTGTGATATTACGGGTATCGCAGCTATGCCCTTCATATCTTTTTAAACATTTCTTTCCACTCCCTGGTTCCCTCTCTTCATTCTAACACAAAAGCTCAGTTAGCTCAAGGGACTGGTCCTGGAATATAGAATCATTTGTTTTCAAATGGCCTTCTTGCTGTTCAGTGATCTGTGTGAAGCAAACCAGTGGCTGAAATTAAATTCCTATAGCCCGAGTGCTCCACAAAAAGTAAAACTATCATCAGAGGGATTAAGCATACCTTCACAGCTAGTTGTAGCAGTGAGATATCCTTCTGTTAAGCAACTTGCAGCACTATTTGCTCTTTTTTTTTTTTCCCGCTACAGCCATGGATATTGCCAATCTGTCAACCTACAGAAGCGCTACAGTAACTTTTTAATTATTATATGTCTGATAGTAATAATCAGACAGCCTGATCAGCATTTGCATGCATGAAACTGAGAGAGAACCTAAAGAGTGCCACCAGTTTAATTTCTTTGTTTTTATTACCAAAATTACTTTTAGCATTCTCCTTTGGGACACCAACAGTTCCAAAGACAGAGCCTGGGTCCTTCCTTCAGAGCCAGTTATAAGTCTTTAGGAGCAGTGAAGCTACTGCTCCCTTTGTTGGAGTTTCAATAGACTTTTTGTTTCTCTGAGAACCCTGCCTTGCAGGGGTTCCTCTGGCACAGACAAGGTTTGCTGTCTCCATCACAACACCGGACTCTAAGGATGTTACTAGAGCGGTTCCATCATCTAACCAGTGTTTTTTGACATAGCTGTCTGAAGGTCTCCACACACTTGGCTGCCCAGCTAGCTGCTACTCTGGAAGGGTGTGGGGTCTCCCGCAGGTCCATACTATCTCCGTGTGGACCCCTCAAGGATCTTAGACATTTAGAATAGCATTAAAACCAAACATTTTTAAGTAGCACCTCATCTGGGTCTGCTTTTTCATCTGAAATTTTTGAAAAAAGTTATTTTTATTTGGTCCTTTCTTTGCCATCTCTCTGCTTTTATGCTTTTCTTGAAATTAGTTCTTTGCTGTGGGGCTCAGCTTGTTTTTTGTTTCCAAACAGGAAAAAAAACCTCTTCAAAGTTAGGATAAGAAGTGTTGGATACTGTGCTGGGTAGGTGCAATGCACCATAATGTCAGAGTTCCAGACATAATCGTTGTCTTTAAATTTTTCTTTCTGCTTAGTTTTAAGTTAGTTGGTCTGTGCATTTCCTGAAGGCCTGAGTTACTTAATCTAGAAATGTATTGACAGTTCAAAGTTTATTTGGCTTCAGTGATGAAGTATATATCTTTGCAGGCAATTTATCATATATGAGCTTAAAGATTTATAGCTTTTTTTGTTGATAGGTTAGAGAGCATAAAACATGCAATGAAAAATTACTTCAGTGTGACTTTTGAACTCTTCTGTCAAAACACTTTACCACTCAGCTATTGGGAGTAGCTTTGCTACTGTGAATTAGCCCCTCCTTTCTCTCTTCTCCATCTTAAAGTCTCATAATGTGAAAGGGTGAATGTTGCCACATTAGTCTTCATCGAGGAAAGGATCAAAACTTAATATAATATACAATGTGAGATACATCAGGGCACAAAGTTCTGTTTTAGCAATGTTAAAAGGAAATAATTTTCAATCGTTTAAGTACAGGGTAAAGCCATTTGGTAACTAGATAGCACTAGATAGTCTGAAAGCATGTGTTTGACTTCAGTTCTTGCCAATTTCTGTACTTAGTGGTTGTGTTTGATAGACACAAAATCATTTATATATCATTCATTAAGTATATCTCTATGTAACATGAGGGGGTTTTTTTCCCTTTTTTCTGGTTATTCACAATGTAATTAAGATAACATAGGCATATTATTTTTCATAGTTCTATGAATATAATTGAAACTCAGATATTAGAGGCTATACTGTCCCAGGCATGTGGAAGGTCTATGACTAAAATGCTCCATGAATTGATTAATATTACTTTCTATCACCCTATAAACTAAATTGGCTATAGTATTGGTTCCTTACTTTGGGATACTGTACAACCTTCTTGTAGTTAAGATTTGTCATATTTTTCTCTGTTAAATGTTCATAAAGTTTAAAATTTAATTTCATAGAACCATAGAATCGTTTGAGTTGGAAAGGACCTTAAGGATCATTGAGTTCCAACCCTGCTGCCATGGGCAGGGACACCTCCCCACTAGAGAAGGTTGCTGAAAGCCCCATCCAGCCTGGCCTTGAACACTTCCAGGGATGGGGCATCCACAACTTCCCTGGGCAACCTGTTCCAGTGTCTTACCACCTTCACAGTAAAGAATTTCTTTCTGGTGTCTAATCTAAATCTCCCCTCTTCCAATTTAAAACCATTGCCCCTTGTCCTGTCGCTACACTTCTTCATAAACAGTCCTTCTCTGGCTCTCCTTTAGGCTCCCTTCAGATATTGATACACTGTTATAAGGTTTTCCCGGAGACTTTTCAAGGCTGTAAAACCCCAGCTCTCTCAGCTTGTCTTCATAGGAGAGGTGCTCCATCTCTCCGATAATCCTTGTGGCCCTCTGCTGGACCCATTCCAACAGGTCTGTGTTTCCGTGTCCTTCCTGTGTTGAGGACTCCAAAGCTAGATGCAATACTCCATGTGGGGTCTCATTTCAAATGTGCGGGGTTGAACTCAAAAGCAAAAATTGAACAAGAAAGGATGAAAGTTTCTCATTTTACCTTGACAGAAGTGACACTTGACCCCTCATTCTCTAAGGAGCCAATGTGATACTCTGGTTGTACATCTCCAGTTAAAGTATTGCTGACCATTTAAAATAATATTTTCTGATTCAGCTCGCCTAATTTCAATCCACTAATTGGGGTAAATCAATAGAGAGAGATGAGCTTTTTCACAGGGCAGCTCAGACAAGGACTATTCTTAATAAATCTTTTTTTTATACTGGGATTTCCCATTATGAAAATGGTGCAGATAATAGGATAGAAACCAATAGAATTCTGCATTATTTGGTAGTAAGAATATCCTTCTTTCACAAATTCTGCGGGTACATTTAGAAAGTAATGTAAAAGTTAAATGTGTATTACATTCTGTAATACAGGAATTTTTTTTTCCAGTAAGTTCTAAATAGTATGTTATTTCACAAACCATTGTTTGTATGGCAAATAAAATTATCAACTTTTTCAACATTTCAAATAATTTTCTAGGAGGGTTTTATTAAATTAAGTTAAGTTTTACAGTAAGGAGTTCCTTCAGTCAGTATATCTAGCAAAAGAATCACTGTTTTCCATGCCTGGATTTCCAGAAAGCATTTGCTCTTAAGCTAATGCACAACTTCAGCAAGTCTTAAAACCTAGGGGATTTGCTGTGACTAGAAACATGCATCTTCTTGCTTCCCCTTTTTGTTTACTTTTCTACAAGGCTTGTTAAGTAGCCTGAGTCTGCACTAATCCTTCAGTATCTACTTCTGACAATTACTGTCAGGGAAAGGATAAGGATGAACATCATCAGTGGTGTCACTGGTACCACCCCTGAATAACAATCTGTTGCTTCTCTGCTACCCAGTAGGTAAAATTGCTGAAAAACTTAATTGAGCAAATACTAAGGAAGTTAAATACCTTATAATCTGATTCAGTTTTCATTTTTTAGGTACAAAATGTTCCCTGTTGTTTCTCTTGTTGGATGACATTCCCCAATTCATGTACTTTTAATGAGACAGCAAACAAATTTGAGTAGTATTGGGGATTTTGACTAAAAAATGCCCATCTTTCCTAACCAGAAGTTATTATATAATCTCACATCTAGTAAGAGCTTTTTCCTTCCTTACTTCTTAAGTTTTCAAAGCAAATTCTACCTTTTGTTTTCCTACATAGCATTTTCTTCACACAAAGAAAATGGATAGGGAGATGGAAAACGCATCTTTTCTTGAATCTAAAAAGATATATCTTTCAATAGTTTTGAGACTTTAAAAAAAAATCCACAACTAAATATCACACAATAGAAGAAAGGCAACAGATAAAATGAGGACTCTTCAAAAAGAGATGGTGGGGCAGCATACGATAAAGAATGTTCATATTCCGCAGAAAGCAGGAGTAGTAACAGTTTTGAGATCTATTATATTTACACTGAACTATGAAATAGAGAAACTATCACTCCACTGGAGGAAAACCCACAAAGATCCAGGGAAGTGTCAAGGCTGAATAAAGCGTGATGCGAGAATCACTGCTCAGTGCTATAGTTCCATAAAACCTACATATTTTTCCCCAGGATAGGCAATCTGTCAAACAGACACTATCATTCATGATGCATAAATATTAGTAAATTATGTATAAAGGAAAATAAACTATGGGTCTAGAGTATTTGCAGATGAATCCGCATGGGGAAGACATGAGAGTCTCCGTAAGGAGCTGAATTCTTCATGAGTTATTTCTTGAGGAGTCTTAATTAAACTGTATCAAATAACAGAGTATAGAATTAAAAGGAATTTATAGGATTTTTTTCTTCAGTTGTTTTCCTTTAGGCACTATGTCATATGGGTAATTCCATAACATACTTCATACTTCATATTTAAAGCTGCTAACTTTCTAATTTTTTTGTTCTTCCACCATTGTGTTGGGAAGGCTGCTTAAAAATCATCTCACTAGTGCAGATCTATTTCTCTTGCTCTTACCTTAATATTTGTCATTAACTGTTTGGGTTAATCAAAATCCTCTGGAAGCAAAGCAGCAATAGGCAAATATTATATAACTGTTACATTAAGTGTGAAATCAGCAACATACTTGAAATAGAGGACTAAGGGAGTGACAGAAAATCTGATGACTCCTCAACATGTGGAGAGCGCCCAAGATCTTGGCATGAAGCTACATAATTAGTCGTGCCATTGGTGACCTAAGCCTAAAACCTAATTTTGAAAACAATAAATAGTTAAAACACATGGTGGAGGGAGGAAGTGGCTCCAGACATTGGACACCTGACACTGTGTCAATGGCCCATTCTGAGGCAGATCCCTTTGGCCTAGGGGACAAGCCACCAGGCAGGTTTTGGACAGGCTTTTTGCTTTTCTGTTCTTTTTATTCCCAGTTCTACTTTCAATTACTTTGTTGTGAATGTATGTGATCAGATCTGCAATGAACCCATTTGAGAGGATGACCTTTTCCTAGGGAAGAAGGTCTAAATTGGGTCAAGCAGCATGCAGAAACAGATAAATAATTCTGAAGGGCCAGCAGATCAGTGTCTTCCTTTTATCACAAATTGTTCCAAGGAATGGATACTGTATGGACATAATTTGCAGACTGCTGGACCGTGCAACATGGGCCATATAGAAGAAATAGATAATTCTCAAGTGGTTCAGTTGAATAGTGGAAGATCTTTCATGTGATCTCAACGAGAGATGCAACTGAACTGTTCTTGTGATAAAAACTGAGGGATTCAATTGAACTGTTGTCTTTTCCTTCAGCACTAAGAACTCTTTGAATAGACCTATGTCCTGGTTTGAGGTAAAACAGAACTAATTTTCTAT
>BJBW01011333.1:0-12759 GCA_004320125.1 Scolopax mira | reverse complement strand
CTGAACAATATGCTGTTAATTTCAGAGTTTAGTTAGTTACAAGAGGCCCAGCTAGAAAATTACTGAGCAGAAAATTAGTTCTGTTTTACCTCAAACCAGGACATTGGGAAAACCTGCAGTCACCCATCTCCCTAGATTTGCATACCAAGGGCTGCTTGGGTACAGACTGAGTTGCACAAACAGGAAGGAGCTGGGGTATCATGGTCACAGCAGTGAAATCCCCTGTCTTTTTAAGGCTCCAGGCACAGGCAGTGGGCAGCTCATAGATCTTCTCAGCAAGACACACTGGTGTCCAGCTTTCCAGGAGGGCAGAAAGCAAGTGTCACTGGGCTGCCAGTGCACAAAGTAAGCCTCCTTCTTACTACACCTTCCACCTATATACTGCTTCATGCAACTTACCCTGGGTATATATATATATTTATTTATGTACCAGACCATTTACAGAAAGAGCAGCCATACCATCACCACCAGCAGGCATCTGATACTGTTTTTATTGTCTGGCATATGAGAGGATGACTCCTAAGACACAAAATACATAATGCTCTCCATTCTGCACTGGGCTACATGTACCAGCAGGCACTTGAACTGCTTTAAGTTTACACCTAAGTATATTTAGTTTGTGCAACTATATGGACATTTCTCATCAGTTCTAAGATGTTCCCCTTCACAGAATATTGGATCAAATTTTGTAAGCTTTGTACCAAGCTTTGTAAGCTTTGCTGGACCTGGACAGTACATCACTTTTGTAACAGTCCTAAAAGCAGAATAATATTATCCATATTCAGTTGACACTATGATAATTTAGTCTTTAAGTCTTCCTGATTCATGGAAGAGGGCAAAACCAAGGAGTAAATAAAACTGTGACCAATAAACATAAGTTACCTAATTACAATCATTCATACAATCTGCTTTTGCATTAACAGATCAAAATCAATATAATTGACTTTTGTTCCATAAAACCATTTGTTTTCATTTTCTTCTCTGTCTCCTAAACTAAGAAGTAAACTTACAATGCATTAAGAAATTTCAGATAACTGGCTTTGTCAATGCAGCATGAAGGATGAGGAAAAAGTGAGTAAAAGAGTGATATATTTTTCATAAAGTATTGGATCCCATGAACAAGTTAATGATGTTTGCAAGGGAGAAAATATGAGGACCAAAACTTTTCAAGTTGCTGAGTGATAATAATGGTGCCATCTATTGTGCATCCATCACACTGAAGTGCCTGACACATATTTTGGACTGTTTTCATGCATTTTCTTTATGATGATTAATAGTAGCATTGTACCCCCTGAAATAGCAGCCCATCATACAGAGAAAGTTGTACTAAATTAAATTCAGATGATAACAACTTTGATCACAGACACCCATGGAGAAAATACTGAAAAGTTAGGACCAAAAAAAGCTGTGAGAAATACTTGTTTCTATGATGAGGGTCCACAACAAACAAAGAGCAGAGAAGTAGGAGTAGGGACAAAATGTACTGCTTAAACACAAACACCTTTCTGAAGCATCCATTATTCTGATTTCTTTTCCCTACTCTACATTTAGATTAGCAAGTGGTGAGGTTTAAGATGAGTTTTATTTTATTACACTTAGAAGGAGAAAGGGGGGTATTAAAGTAGATAAAATAGTTACATTGATGTGTCTCACCCACCCTCCTCTCATGTCCTGGACACGCTGCTGAGGTCAGGTTTATCTCTAATACTAATACAAATCAGAAGTGCACAAGTTGATGTAACTTACATTTTTTACCCCTGGGTTGTTAAACATTTTTACTGAAGCATCTTTTTTTTTTTTTTTTTTTTGGTAGAGAAAGGAAGAAAATTTAAGGTAGAGACACTACTTTGATCTCTGCTGAGGCTGGAAGCAGATCTTCTAAGCCATCTTAAGGTGACCAAAGCAATGGAAGGACATATCAGTGCAAGTGTGCTTATGCTGACATGTCAGCCTGCTGCCTAGGAGGGTGAAGGCAGTTATTATGGCTCAGTTAACAAGCCCTACCCCTAACTTCATCTCTTCAGAAGTGGAATTTAGCAAGAGAAGCCAATAGTTTTCAGGATCTGCCCTTTGCTCCCACTCAACAAGAAAAATAAAAAAAAAAAAATTCCTACTCCCATCAGAAGAGCAAGCATAATAGCTATGTGCATGAGTGTCATAATGTATATTTAATGAATTTAAACGATTCTGAGCTATCTGGATGTCATGCAGAAACAGGGACGGTAAATAGCTGCAAGCACTTGCTCGGGAACCCACGTAGCCCCATGTGCTCCTGGGAACACAGAAGCAGAACTACACGACAGTTTCCCCAACAGGGGAGCGAGGCTGCAGAAATCAAGTACTCAGTCCCTTGCAGCAGTCAAGAGACTTGCAAATCTTCATAGAGAGTGGCTAAGGGATGGGAGATGGCATTCTGATTTGTGGAGCAGCTCAGGTGCATGCAAACAACATAGCGAAACCTGAGTAGGTTCAAGCCTGCCAGCCACCTTTCCTAACCAACACCACGTGAATAAATACATCCCAGTTGTGTTTTCTGATATACATTGGATTTCCAAGTGTGGTGAGAGCAAGGTTTAGTCCCTGCTGGCTTTCGCTTTTCTTTTTTTTTTTTTTTTTGTACAGTAACAAATGTGCATAATAATATTGCAGGGGAGTGTTTAGAAAAACTGAATTAGCTGGAAGTTGATCTATTGAACACATTCCAGTGAGACATCACGTAGTCTAGTTAAGAGATCTGATTATGATTTAATAGCTTACTAAATTACAGTGTTGTTTATATACTACATATTTTTATGTTATTACCACTACCAAGGAACTATTCCTGTAAATTACCCCTGCCCATCAAATAATCTTGATGGACTTGGGGAAAAAAAAAAAAAAAAAAAGAGAAGAATAACTCTGAAGGAAAGGTCAAAAATTCACCTAGCTTTTTTGAGTGGGATTACCAACAAAGATAGGAACCACTACCAAGGAACTATTCCTGTAAATTGCCCTTGCCCCTGCCCCTGCCCATCAAATAATCTTGATGGACTTGGGGAAAAAAAAAAAGAGAAGAATAACTCTGAAGGAATGGTCAAAAATTCACCTAGTTTTTTTGAGTGGGATTACCAACAAAGATAGGAACAGTTGATTAGCTTTTATTCCAGTTACATTGAGTATGTAAAATCCAACCAGCCATACACCCCAGGGGAATGAGATAGTTCCACCCATACTGGTAATCACACCTTCATATACTCAGAGTGCATAATTTACAAAAAAAGTGTTCCAAGAGTAGTCCAGCAGGTTTTAATATTTATTGGAGTTATACTTATGTCTCTTAAAGGATTTCTTTGGAATTTAGCTGCCCAGGCTTCTATAGGATAAAAAGCATGATAGGTAGTAAATTTTAAAATCCTCACAATATTTTTTGAATAACTTTCCTATGCATCTAGTGATTTAAAAGACCTGAGCCCCCAGGTTAGACACACCTAATTTTGAGGGCAGACACTTCCTGTCTGTGACCTGAAAAGGACTTTATTCTGACCAAGCTTCCTGAGAACGTCACCTTACATCCATCATTCATCCAGTATTTTATATCCTTAATTCTAGGCTCTAGCTAGTGTATTTCTGTGATACAAGTTTCTTGTTTATGGAGTTAACAGGGAAGGGAAAGCTTTTGCAGCCATTTGTTTGGATTTATTGCTGTGGGACATTTGTCTTATGTTTGCAAGAAAAACTTTAACATTCTTGGACACCTTGCGTTTTAGAAAGCTGTCTTAATGAAGAAAGCAAAGCTACTTTATACATCATATTTGAGAACAGGTAAGACAAGGTGAAAACATTACACTGTGAAAATCAACAGAGTCTACTGTGAATGTAATATTACGTTTTCCCCATAGCCAAGAGCATGCTACCTTCCAGAGACCCAGCCACAACTCCCAGTCAAACCCCGTGCAGCTGTGAGGTACCAAGCAGTGCTGGTGAAAAAAATTCTGCTGATTGAGAAGTAGGCCGGCAGATAAAAGAAAAATCAATGCCTGAGCATCAGTACAGTGTAATAAAAGCAATATCTCATTTTGACACCTTGACTCAGTTTATTTTGGACAAGGACTACTATTATTTTTCTACTTTCACTTAAGTTTAACCCCTGATGTCAAGTTATGCTTTTTCACATTGTCCAGTATGGGCGAGTTCTGTCTCAGCATCTTTCTTTTGTGAAGGCTACTACTATTCTGTTTTCTGCAAATATTTTTCTCTCACTCATAGTAAGCTAAATATGCATTAGTAAAATATCAGAGACTAATTAAATACTGTGACTGTGATACTCAGATAAACAGATATTGGGGGTCCAGGTCTTTTTTTCACCAAAGGTGCAGACTGCTTTCTTCTCACAAAATAGTTCACCAGTAGAGGTTTCATAAGTGGTCATTTATTCTTCCTTACCTATTCTTAGCTTATAGCTTACCTATATTCTTCCTATTATTCCTTCCTTTCTAGCTGATCCTGTAACAGGTTCTCCACCTTCAATATTTGAAGGCAAAGCCCTTGAGATGAATGCACTCCTAAATTTTTACAGTGAGCTGAACCACGGATAAATATTTAATCTGATGCCAATTTCCCACATTCATTAAGATCAGTTATTCCACAGAAAAATCCACATATTCCAAGGGAATTGATGATAGATAAACCATTTCTCCACTGTTCAGATAACTGACAAAGAAATGCACCAGTTCAAAACATTCTTTAAACAGATGACTTGACTTCCAGTTTTCTATGCAAGTCAAGCAATTTTGTTTCCTTCTTGTGAAAAAGCCTGGTGACCTCTCACAATTGGGAACCTTCATATTAGCTCAAACAAGAAATTGTCAAACAGGGACAAAGGAAGGTAAGAGCATCCACCTAGTATTTGAACCCGCACAAAAAATTTATATTGCTAACATTAATTCCACTGAATTTTAGTAAAAACATACTAAGAAATGGCTCTCATCCATAACGTTATTTATTGTCCTTATAATTTCTATATGACTAGATATAGGATTAGTGGGATCTTTTCATATTTATTCTGAAGTTTGTTTATAACATGCTTAGTTTAGGAATTTTGGAATAAAGGAATCCTCGGTACAAACATCTTTCTCTGTTGATTTTGAGAGCTCTGCTGGCATCACCGCAGATATATTTTCATTCATTCTCAAGTCAGAGAAAAATGTGCAACTGAAATTGCACAGAGACTACTCAGAGAAACAGCACACCCTACATAATCTATCAGAGGCTTGAGCACGTAGACTAGGTGGCAGTCCTCTGCATAGATGTAAAAGTGATTTAAGAGAGAAAACACACATATCTACACCAAATTTCTACATGTTAACTAAAAAAAACCCAAACACATACCTCTGTTGTTTTGAGTTTTCTTCAATTGTACATGGGTTATTAGTGTTATCAAGTAAGACTGGCAATGGAATGTAAATTGTAACTGTTAGTTGTATCAATATTGTTAGGAAAATACTGTGTCTATGTTAATAATTCTTATTTCTCTGACTCACGTTGTTAATGCAGTCTTGGATGGGCAAATGCAGACAAACACCTTCTACTTGCATCAGATTTGAACTGCAGTAGAGAACACCTACTTTTCACTACCCAGCATGAGACACGAGACAATTGAATTAATCCTTTCAAAAAAGATCTGTCTCTGTACTTCTGGCTTACACTTTATGTAGTGACCAAATGCAACCACCTGTGCATTTGCTATCTCCAACCGTATAAAAATACCAGGGTAGTAGTGAAACATGTACCAGCTACAAAAAGATACCTGAAATGTAATACATAACATGTAACTCCACAGTTATTAATTTCTATAACATTAGGAATCAAATAGGGTTGATCTTCCACGAGGATTTTAATTCACGAAGTATATATATAGTAGGTTATATATACTACGTATATATATAGTAGGTTAAATCTGAAATAAGTGACCCAGCATCAACAACTTTAAATAATGAGCCATATCTTTGGCAAGCAGGATAACTCTTTCCCCTGATTTACAGCTTGTACCACAGGTATTCTTGACCCATGTTTTTGCACACTAAAATTAGAGACTATTTCTGCAATCCTGAAGGCCTGTGTAAGGATTCATCTTGAGTATTAATGTTTCTTCTCGACCATAAATTATCTATACACATATGTATGCAATGGATATCTTTTCTCTTATCCAAAGTTACAAAAACTGCAAAAGAAAGGTCTCCTGCCACTTTGGTTGCAGAGGGCTTAAATTTATAAGATTGGGTTTTCTTTGGTGAAACACGCCTACACTGAAGTGCCAAACTCATTTGCATTTGTATTACTTCTCCCAGAGCTAATTACAGCTATTTTATTGCCTAACTTTTTCTTACTATTAACATCAAAAAAATTGAATATATTACACTAGCTTCAGATTAATAAAGGAACTCTGCAATTTCCAGTTTACATACTAGTCTCTGATACATTTTACGAGCTAAACTAATTTATGCGTTGTGATTTATAATTTGAAATAAAAGACTTTGGCATTTTTATGCATTACGCTGTAGATAAAAGAGGATAAAAGAGCAGAACTCCCTAAGCCTTTTCTTCACGCCAGCGTTTTACTGACTCCTCCCTTAGCTTTGGCATTAGGATTTAAGGGATGCCCAGAATAAGTCTACCTGGAAGCAAAGCGTGGTTTTGCGCCAGGCGTTATCCCCACTACCCCGGGGGGGGGTATTTTGCCTCTGGGCTCCGCACCCACCGCCCACCCTCTCCGAACTTCCCCACCTTCGGCCGCCCCCCGGCCGCTGCTCCAACCCCACCAAAACTTCGGGAAGTTACCTGGCGGGAGGTTTCTGCCGAGGGACCATCCGGTGCCGAAGGGACCGGCAGGGCACCGTGGGGAGGAGGCGGTGGCTTCGCCACGCATCCCGGGGGGGGGGGGGGGGCGGGCGAGACAGGGGCCGCCCCGCCCAGCCCCCGCGTCTCGTTTCACCGCCTTGAGGGGAGGGTTAAACCGCAGGGTTTTTCCTCTCCTTTCCCCTCCCCCATCCCTTTTTTTTTTTTTTTTAAATCATTATTATTATTTTTTCTTCTATTACCTGGGCGGCGGGAGAGCGGCAACGGGAGCCCCGAAACGCGGTCCCAAGAGATGCGGGAGGCGCGGCCGAAGTTTGTCGGGGAAGGGCGGCGGGCAGATGCCGCTGGCATTAAATCCCCCGGGGTGCACGGGCGGTAGTTGGCACAGTGCGGGTGGAGAGAGCCGGCTTGCTCCGTTAAAAAAAAAAAAAATTAAAAATTAAAAAAAAAATTGAATGAGGGGTGGAGAGCGAGAGGAAGACACCCGTTCCTACCGGCTTCTGGCGGTGCAATTATTGCATCTGAAGGGAGGAGTTAGTTTAATTACAGGCCGCACTCCCGCGGGAAATGTGCCCGAGCGGACGGACGGACGCACGCACGGGCGGAGTCGGAAAGTTGCCGCGCTCCGGAGGGCAGCGGCCGCCGCCGCGCTTCAGCACCGCGGACAGCGGCGGGCAGCCCGCCCCCCGGGGGAGCGGGGGGGGGGGGAGCGACAGGGGGACCCGGCCCTGTCGCTGGGGTGTCCGACTAACGCACGTATTCGGCAAAAAACCATATTCTGACTGACTAGTGACCCACTACCGCTGGCTGATAACTATTATAAATCTTATTGTGCTGCTGAAGACATTGGAACAGACAGATCTAGAAATAATCAAGATTATATATGTAAAGCCAGATCCCTACAGGACTTCCAGATCCGAGTGTACCTAACCTGTTTGGTCATCTTCCTCCTCAGATCATCTCTTTGCCTCCTCTTAGGGTGTCAATGTAGTGCCTCAACAGCAATAGCTTGGCCATCAACGCTGGAAGCTTTTCAAGACCTCTCCTGAGCTCTGAAATAGATAACTTGAGGTCCTTCAAATTCAAAAAGCTGCTATTGTGCATGTAATACTCCAGCACAAAGAAGCATGATGTCGTGAGGTACGGTCAATAAGGAGCACGAGAATAGAACTAGAGCTTAGAGAGTAGAGCACACACGGAGATGAGCGTTTAGCACGTGGGATAAGAATTCACATTTTAGGGTCTCTTAAGCAGAAGGGAGAGAATTCACCTTTTCTAAATCTCAGCAAACAAAATTTTCCAGAAATTAAATACTTTTTACTATCTCCAGCGTGCACTAAATATTAAAGAAGCATTCCAGAACAATAAATAAGATTTTTTTCAGCATTGTAGAATAAGCATTGCTACAGGAGTGAAGCTACGTTATTTTGTGGAAAAAAAACCCAAAATATTATTTAAATATTACAGTGAGAAAGGAAATTTTCACTACTAAACAAATAGAAAGAGTAAATAACAGAACCCACTTTTTGCTGGCTGTTGGAAACAGTTTAGAGATTGCAAAAAAGTAAAGATAGTCTTGGAGAAAGTTCCTCACTGATCAAGACAGACAAGAGGTAGGTAAGCTGAATTTTAAAAACAGCATGACTCTTCAGTTCGTCAACATTTATATGATCTATTTATGTGCATGCTTTTTCTAAACACATGTATGACATGAGAATACAAATTACAGCTATGGAAATGGGAGTATGGAAGGCTGAAAGGATGGAAATCCTATTTTAAAACACCACCACATTTCTAAATAACTACTAAAGTGTGATAACTCATAGACTTTCCACTAATTTTAAAGTAAAGGGACTGTGAGAACTGAAAGGTTGAGCAGATTTTTTAAAAATTATTTTTCATTATATAGGCAATTATACATATCAGATATTTTTAATTTTTTTTTTAAATGCAATTCCTCACAGCCTTCCCAAGTGTTTTACTGTTTAAAGTATATTCTAAAATGTCCTCTTTTTCTCCTGAGCTTCTTTTTGTTAGCTAAGAAACTATATATATATTTATGTACACACACATATGACAAAACCTAATGCCGGGCATTTACAACTTTTTGCAAAATGGAGTAAAACCAGACAAAAAAAAAGAGAACTTGAAATCTCAGGATTTGAGGTGTAGACGGTAACATAAGCTTAGAAAAAGGTTTTCAGAGTTGTAATACACTTAAAATCTCATCATGCAAGTTTTCCCAACAACAGCCTGAAAGCAGGTGTGCCAATTAGGCTGATCACAGATTGTGCAGTGGAGACACGGGCCTCTTTAGTGAAAGTGTCTTGGAGCATGTCCAGTGCTGGTACCCGACTATGGATAGGGTTGTGTCAAAATCCAGGCTGCTATGGCTTCAGACTCGTAAGTCACCTTGCCATACAGATGGTCGGAGAGATGAAGCATGGAAGAAGAAAGCTAAAATGCTAGTGGCAGAAGTCGTGAACTCAGTGGGACCAACTGCATGAAGCAATGTATGACACACCCTGCTGTGGCAGAGAAGAGCTTCTTTGCTTCCCTGTGCTAACCACCAATTCCCAGTCAGGTGGCTCATTTAGGGTAGTGACTAGTTTGGCATGCTCATTTTACAGGACAATCAAAAACATCCTTATGGTTAGCATTTAGAACCATAGAATCATAGAATGGTTAAGAGTTGGAAGGGACCTTAAAGATCATTGAATTCCAACCCCTCTGCCATGGGCAGGGACACCTCCCACTAGTTCAGGTTGCTCAAACATTGCTCTGATGCAGCGTGAGTTCTTGGCATCTGTGGTCTCAGTGCAGTTTCTACAGGGGAAAATTTTTGCTCAGGTAGTAAAAGAAAAAATCCAAGTGAAACAATGGCCAAGCAGGTACACTCAGAAATCCTTACAGACTGGATAATGATCAGCTTAGAGCAAAATTAAAATTGCTAACTGAATTGCATATTATTTTTAAGACAAGGGATTTTCCTTGATTTCCTCCATTATTGCTATAGAGCAGACATGGTCCTCTTATGTTAGACAGCAGACAAGCACGGAACAGCAACAGCAAAAAAATCTTGCTTCATTGAAGAGCTTATAGTCTGTTAAGGTAAAGTCTTGATAAGAATAATGTACTTACTGTGTGGGCAGCATAAGTTTTATGTGTTCTTAATTATTCATTTCTTTGCTTCTAAGTGCTTTGGTTTAACGATGATGTGATGTGTCCATGCAGTGTTGATACTCAGATAACTGAATTGTTTTGGTAATATAACAAGGCATATGATGTAATGTCAATAGACTGCACCTTGTGTTCATTACAGAGCTTTTCCATGTAGATGCTGATCCTCTAGTGACAAATTTAATGATTCTTAATATCTGTACAGGGTAAGAAAGAGACTGCTGTGACTTAATACATAGTTAAACAGATTGGTAGGAGAGCCAAGAACAAAACTCAAAATGAAATCTTGGCTTTGAACTGGTTTTGGAATGATATAAGCAGATGCAAACAATTTCAATGTGAATAAAACAAGAAAAGAAAAAGGCTGAGGGAGAAAGATACTGAAGTAATGCAGCTATTTGTCCACACATACAAACTTATCAGCTCCCTCCTAAAAATATGCTCCAATCAATAACAACTTTATGATATGCTCCTAGTAGTAATCCAGGCTCAAAAATCTTGATTGCTATAGGGCACAACGTATTTCCTTTTCTAGGTGTTTCAGTAAAGGGGTACAAAGTATCTAGAATGTAAACATCCAAGTGGGTATTCAGGTCTTTGAGCCGATGTCATCTGAAGTACTGCCTAGGGTAAACTTCCCTCCATCAGCTCTACAGAAAATCTACATTTCTAATCCTATCACCTAAACACTAAACAGTGTTAAATAGGTGACTTACTTCTTTTCCTTTTTCTTTTTTTCTTTTTTTTTTTTTTCCATCCATTTGTGCTGAAACAAAATAGAACTGGATATATGTGAAGCAGAAAGGGAAATAAAATCTAGGCAATTACTGTCATTGTGGCCCATCCACTCAGGGTCAGTGACATTTATTGCCCAGGTCTTGTCAGAGGATAAGGGTCTAAATATGGTAGGTATCAACAGCTGACTGTTCAGAGCAAAGAGAAAATGCTTGCTTTTTATCTACTTATGGTGTTCTGTGTAGTCTTTTTAAACACATAGAATCTATTCAATAACAGTCTTGTAAGAGTAATCCTAAGATTATAATTTTATTGACCAATTTTTAGTAGACTTGAGGTCGGAATGTTTCAACAAAATGAGAGGAGGATGGAGAATAGTCTAAACATGTAACAACATGTCTAATTAAATCTGTACAGAAATATGTGGAAATCACTATCATCACTGCTGTGATTTTCTTTTTAGAAGCACATCTACTAACTGCTTGCCTTCTCACCAGTTACCCTCAACTTAAGAGCCAGATATACATTCTACTTGTCAAAAGGCAGAGCTCGTTTTGAAGGGCATCTGACACATCCCACAGAAAACTGATGGGACAAATAAGAGCAAGCCCATCACTGTGATATCAGTCACATCAGTACAAAATAAAATACTGGGTTACCAAGATGAACTAAGAGGTCGCTTGCCTCTTTCCAATTAAGACTTAACAATTAAGACTTTGAATGATAATTTGATTTGAGTTGTGTCAAAAGTAGTTATACTAACAGCAGTGCTGCCTAATTACAAATATAATCATGCTTTTGAGTGAAAATTAACCCCTATAGCCCTTATAGTGTAGAAGGTTAAGCCCTTTGATTACTTTGTACCTGGAATCTGATCCAAAATCTCAGTTTCATAATGCCAGACCAATTTCTAATTGATTTTGTATCACTGTTGATTATTAGAACAATGTAAGACTTCATTCAATTGAGTTGTGGGGGAGGGAGGAATCTATCACAAAGATACAGAAGCATCCATCAAAGATGTATTTAGAGCAAATGGACAATGCACTTCTTTTTTGAAGTTGTAATTGTATTCAAGGGAATGACATTTAGCAGCCATCGACTGTAGGTTATTGAAATATTCTGTGACCTTGGCTCCGCTTTCAAATGGAAAGCAAAACCACAAATAAAACTGCAGGGAATAAAGAAATCAAATTTTGGTCTCAATTACCTTGTTTTAAAAATGTTCAATAGTAAGATAATGATCTTAATTACTCTTACAGTTACCAATTTTGGAAACGGTGCTTAACCAAAAACCACATGTTGAATAACCCCGTGATCTGTAAATAGACAGAGTTCAAACACATAAGTGAATCTGTACATATCTTCTAGGGCAGCCCAACTATTTTGGTAAGAGCATGGTTTAATTGCCAAAATAGTCATACCAATATACTGCTTGTCTTGTATAAGCCTAACAAATACACATGCAACACATTATAGGTTATTTTTTTATTAAGTAAGATTGAACTATGGTGATACAGCTGCATTCACATGGGATGGGCATTTTCTACCCTACTGTATCCTGGCATTTAAAGCAGTAACCTTACATTTAGCAGCAATGCCTTTTTTTATGTGGTTACTTCTTGCAATTCAAAATCAAAATCTAGACAAAACCTTCTTTTTTTTTATTATTATTTTAGAAGGGATGGGAAAAGGTAGAATTTAAAAGCCAGACTCCAAAATTCCCATGTATTTAAGAGCTGTTTATTTACAGCTTGAGTCTGTTCAGTGAATTTAGCTGTTAAGTAAAGGAGTAGGAAGAGAGAACAGAAGCTCTTTTCCTGAGAGCAGTTGCTAGAGCAGCACTCCTGATTATTGTAATGGGTTCACTTGTCAAATGCCTTTCATACCAAGCAAGGCTGTTAAATGTGAAGTTGAGACTGTGGATTCCCCCCCCCCCCGTGAAAAAGCACTCTCCAATCACCCCCGCATCCTCCGCCAATGAGTATTAAAAGCTTTTTGCTGCTTGAG